>LPNX010340947.1:112934-170761 GCA_001517045.1 Pseudotsuga menziesii | reverse complement strand
ACTCAGGCTGTCAATGGAACAAGGTATTACGAATTTGCTGTATATATTCCGCTGCTTATATAATGTTGATCAATTGAAGGCTTCAGATCTATAAATGTTAACACTCAGTTGGAAGGTAAGACATGGTTTCGAAGTTTTTGTTGGTATAGATCCTATTGCAAGTCATGAGGGAATTTTATTCTCTCAACGAATTTGATTGAAGAATTACACAGGAGGAACATATTGGTTTTAGCATAGGTAAAACATGTTCAGAATATTGTTATGGTTATTGGTTATATGTACGACATTTGAATCTTCCTTTGTCTGTGGCAAAGGAATGGAACCACTATATTTTGTCCTTGTATCGGGTAGGCTTTTGGTTGACTGAGCAACGGGATTGCATTGTTTGGGAAAAGAACAAAAGTTGTGGTATTGTTACAGCCAAGTTAGCTTATAATTCTATGGTGCAACATTGGTTTGGTAATGTTACAAAGTGGTGGGCAAAATATTTGTGGCATAGACACATTCGTCTGAAGATTAAGTGTTTTATTTGGATGGCCTTGAACAGTAAGATATTAACGTGACGTGGGATAATTTATAAAAGAGAGGTTTTAATGGTCCTAGACTTGGTTTTATGCAAGAAATATTTTGAATCTGTCTCTCATTTGTTCTGTCATTGCTCTTTTTTCAATTCTGTTTGGATGGAAATGAGCAACATAAGTTTCTTTCCATGTTGTTTAGAATGGGATCAACCTTGAGGAAAATTTGCAAAACTGGATCAAATTAAAGTTAAACTATAAATGTCTTCCCTTTTTTTATTGTTTGGGAAATCTGGAAGATGCTGAATAGAGTGATATTTCAGGATTTTAAGCTTTGTGTTCAAATTATTAGTATCAAGAATGTAGTAGATGTGAAGGAATGGAAAAACGCTAAAGGTGTAAAGAGGCCAAGGGTAAGGATTAGACCTTCTGTTATGGAAGACTTCCCTTTTGGTCTCTTTGATGGAACCCAGAAAGATGGTTGGTGTGGTGCTGGCATGATTCTGAATTTGAGAGGAAATCATTGTGTCAGACTGAGTATGGGACTTGGATAAGGTACAAATATTTTTTTCTGAACTTTTGGCACTTTGGGAGTTGCTATGGTTTGCTAGAAAGAGAGATATCTTGGACTTAAGGGTTGTTGGAGACTCAAAAGTGATTATTGATTGGATTAATGGTAAAAATTATCTTCATTCTTTGTCATTATCTTAATGGATGAAGCAGGTTCAGACGGAGACACTTCTTTTTTAATCTATTTCCTTCAGGCATGTTTATCACATATTTAATCAGGAGGTTGATAGTATTTCAAAACAGTCTATGGGAGAAATGACGGGCTATATTAGCTTCTCAGACTTTATGGATGAAAAGCTTATAGACTCTGGTCAGTTTTCAGTTCATATTGACGGGCTTGGGAATTCCAGATTCCATTTAAACACAAAAATCACAGCAGAAACTATGACTACTACTCTGTCAATGTGACTGTCAATGTGAACTGAAACACGATATAGTCCCGCACTCTGCCTTGAGCTTATCTATTGTTGATTTCCTCCATCCAAAGGGCAATATGACTACTACTTTGTCAATGTGAGCTTATCTATTGTTGATTTCCTCCATCCAAAGGGCAATATGACTACTACTTTGTCAATGTGAATTGAAACTGATCCAGCCAGTCCAACACTCTGCCTTGAACTTATCTATTGTTGATTTCTTTCATCCAAAAGGCAAGGAGCAGAGGCACTTTGCTTTTTGTCTATTGGATGAAGAGAATCAGCAATTTTAACTTTGCACATTATCCATGAGATAAAAGGAATCAGTAATCAAAATAAAGAATGACAATCCAATATTCTAAGGCATGAACTACAACCCTCCAATATCGCTCCTAATCAAAGCCACAATAGGATCCAATGGGAGGTGACCATGACTGATTGCATCGTGGATACCAACCCAGTTTAGTTAATCCAGCGAGCCAGATAAGGCTCTAAAGCAACTTAGGATGTGTGACGTACTATTGTTCGAACCCGTTGGCTTATGCTCAGTTTTGATATAATCTCAATATTGCTGCATGGGTTGATAGCGTACAACTAAAGCAACTTAGGATGTGTGACGTACTATTGTTCAAACCCGTTGGCTTATGCTCAGTTTTGATATAATCTCAATATTGCTGCATGGGTTGATAGCGTACAACTATGGTCATTTAAAATCCTGATACGGCTACTAAACCAGGACCAGGACCACATGAGTTAGTATACTGGGAACCAAAATGACTTCTTATTGGTATACCAAAACTTTATCCTTTAGAAGTGGATACCAAGCCCTGGTGTAGGTGTGCTAAAGCGCCTCGCCTTAGGAAAAAACTAGTATCCAACCTCTGGCGAGTAGGAGAATCTATCAGAGAGGCTGTCCGAGGCTGTCCGGAGTACCTTAGGAAGCTCCAACATATGCTAGATTGAAGTAACCAACCATCTGTGAGCTGGTAAAGACTACTCAGGGAGAGGCTGTCCAAGTGATGCGCTAGGATTGAACTAGGATCCAAACATCTGCGAGTAGGATAATCTACTCAGAGTCTGTCTGTGGAGGATTGGATTGCCTGAACCTAATTTAAACATCTGCGAGTAGGATAATCTACTCAGAGTCTGTCTGTGGAGGTTTGGATTGCCCGAACCTAATTTAAACCCGTAATGAGAGGCCACCAGGAAGCGTTTATAAGCGCCTCCTAGTATCCAACCTCTGGGGAGTAGGAGAATCTTTCAGAGAGGATGTCCGGGCCGTTTGGATAAAAACAGAAAAAACCCAACCTCAATGAGTAGTCTTTTAGTCAAGCACTCTGACTTGAGCTTAGACTTGAGCTATCTAATTGTTGATTTTCTCCATCCAACTGGTAAAGAGCATAGTCACTCTACTCCTTGCCCATTGTCCATTGGATAGAAGGAATCAGTAAACTTTACTGTGCTCCTTACCCGTTGAATAGAAAAAATCAGCAATTAAGAGCTACAATTCTCCCATATCGCTCCACACACGAATCCAACGAGAATGTACCATACCCGAAAGCAAATAGCCTATGAAGTATGAATTTGCAACAGATCTCTCTCGGCAAAAGACCTAGTTTGTCTAGGTATTTATAAATCAATAAAATCAAGCATCTGGATTGTCAGAGCATTAAGAACGAGGGAAATATCAGACATCCCACAAAAGAAATCTCAGAAACAAAAACTGTGCACACACACGATAGCAACAGTTAAAATGACTGTGACTTTGCGAATCGTTTTCCATATTGGAATAACCAACAACATGCTAGGCATGCGATCACAACTACTTTCAGCTCAAACTCAAATCCATTGTTCTACAAATGAAATGTTTGCGTTGCATTTGCTTCGAAGTACAAAACAGAAATGGTTATATATATATATATATATATATATATATATTCCTCACCACTAGAAACTCTCCATGCCGTCTCGTTAACTGGGGGTGCAGCCTGGCCTCTCAGAAACAAAAACTGTGCACACACACGATGGCAACAGTTAAAATGACTGTGACCAACCTACTTTCAGCTCAAACTCGAAAACTCGAATCCATGTTCTGCAAAAAAGAAATGTTTCTCACCATGAGAAACTCTCCATGCCGTCTCATGAGAAACTCTCCATGCCGTCTCGTTAACCGGGGGTGCAGCTTTGTACAGGAATCGAAATAGTAACAGGGCAACCATCAAACCTCAAACTTGGAATCGAAATAGTAACAAACCTCAAACTTGTTTCTAGCCATCTGCCCCTCACCATAAGGTTTGATCATAAGCCTTTATGAAGGCCAAACCTCAGGAAGACCAATTTATCTATAACTCATGGCTTAAAAAGTACACTTCAAAAATGCCAGATAAATAAAATATAATAAAGCTAGATAAAACTTCTATACATTGAGTTATATAATTTATAAATAATATTTTACCCTCAACCCTATTTTGTTGATGTTAATGTGTTTACTATTATAAAATTTATTAAACAACGAATAAAGCTGCAATGCATCTAATCCTTGCCAATAATACAAAAGAAAAATTTACATTACGTCACTTCTCTAATAGAAGATTAATTCTTCGAGCAAGAAATAGCTTAAATTTAAAGTTTTGATCACCATAGCCTTTTTTGTTATTAAGCAACTTGTTCACCATGAACTGACATGGAAATTTGTCATAATTACAAAATCTCCTAGACTAAGAGAAGGTTAGAGAACCAATTAATGTCTCAAAGATGGAAAGTCTGGAAATATAATAATAAATATATACAATGAACAAGTCTGGAAATATAATAATAAATATATACAATGAACTTTCTAAAAGAAAAGATGAGACAATAATTATTGTGTTTTTAAATCAAAATTTTAATAAAAATATTATGACACATAAACAAAACTGTATTGTATTGTTTTTATGAAAAGTATTAAGAAAAAGTTACAATATATAAATTATCAAAATTATTTATTAACATATAAATTATCAAAATATTATAACACATAAATATAATAAATGTGAGAAATATAAATATATTAAATATTAATATATAATGATAAATTAATATTAATATATAATGATAAAAGAAAAGATGAGACAATAATTATTGTGTTTTTAAATCAAAATTTTAATAAAAATATTATGACACATAAACAAAACTGTATTGTATTGTTTTTATGAAAAGTATTAAGAAAAAGTTACAATATATAAATTATCAAAATTATTTATTAACATATAAATTATCAAAATATTATAACACATAAATATAATAAATGTGAGAAATATAAATATATTAAATATTAATATATAATGATAAATTAATATTAATATATAATGATAAAAGAAAAGATGAGACAATAATTATTGTGTTTTTAAATCAAAATTTTAATAAAAATATTATGACACATAAACAAAACTGTATTGTATTGTTTTTATGAAAAGTATTAAGAAAAAGTTACAATATATAAATTATCAAAATTATTTATTAACATATAAATTATCAAAATATTATAACACATAAATATAATAAATGTGAGAAATATAAATATATTAAATATTAATATATAATGATAAATTAATATTAATATATAATGATAAAAGAAAAGATGAGACAATAATTATTGTGTTTTTAAATCAAAATTTTAATAAAAATATTATGACACATAAACAAAACTGTATTGTATTGTTTTTATGAAAAGTATTAAGAAAAAGTTACAATATATAAATTATCAAAATTATTTATTAACATATAAATTATCAAAATATTATAACACATAAATATAATAAATGTGAGAAATATAAATATATTAAATATTAATATATAATGATAAATTAATATTAATATTATAAATATACTAACTATTATTATATGATGATAATATTAGGAAAGTTAACCATATATAAATGTATTAAATATTAATACATAATCATTGATTTATATTAATTATAAATATATTAATATTAATATATAAAGATTAATTTATATTAATATTAATGTAATTAATATTTTATATAAATATCATTTATATATATAATAATGATAAATTGATATTACTATTATAAATATATTTTCTATTATTTTATTATTATATTGAGAAGATTAACCACATAAATATATTAAATATTAATATATGATGATTAATTTATATTAATATATAAAAATTAATTTATATTAATATTAATGTAATTAATCTTTTATATAAATATTATTCATGTTTTATTTGTATAGAAAATAACTTGTATAAATAATATTATGTTTTATGTTTTAATATTATAATATTAATATATGATGATTAATTTATATTAATATTATAAATATATTACATATTTATATTAATATTATAAATGTATTACATATTAATATTAATATATAAAGATTAATTTATATTAGTATCAATGTAATTAATCTTTTATATAAATATTATTTATGTTTTATTTGTATAGAAAATAATTTGTATCAAGTTTAATATTATGTAATAAGTATTTAATATTCACAAGGATAAAGCAATAGTAATGAGTAATTGTAATAAGATAAAAAAATAAAAATAAAATAGTAAGCATTTAATAGTAATATTTACTTTTAAAATGTAATAAGATAATAAAAATATTAGTTAATATTTGGCAATCATTAATAAAGTAATTAAATGTATAATAAATAATGTTGAGATAAAGTGGTTATTATAGTTTAACAAGGTTATTAATATAGTAAAGTGATTAAATCAAGTAATTAGAATTCTAATTACTTAATAAGTAAAATATAAATATAAAGAATATATTTAGTGTGCATAATAATTTATTATAATAAAATTTATATTCTACATTTATTTGTGTATTTAAGTATTTGTTTTCTAATATGGAATTAGAGTATATGGAAATGATATTTTAGAGGAGATATATGTGATTCTTAAAATAAAGAATGGAATAGCAATATTCTTTAAAAACAAATATTGAATTTTTTTTTAATTAAAAATATATAAATTTTTAAAATAAAAATAAGATTTTGAAAATTTAAAGCTATAAAAGAAGACATTAATGTGAAGTTTTAAAAATATTTAAATTTAGAAACATAAAGAGAAGATTTAGCCAACTACTCAAAACAAATCAAAATTTTGAAATGCTCAAAATTATACAATGATATGTAACATTTTTTACATTAAAAAAAAATTAAAAAATAAAAATCAGATTACATTATAACACATTATAGGCATATTTTTTACAACTAAAATAAGGAAATGCACATAAAGAATGTAATAAATAAATCCATAATAAAAAACACAAGCTACATTATATCTTCATTGAAATTTAATTAAAATAATAATATTAAAAATAATGAAAAATACATTAAATTAAAACTAAAATAAAAGATAAAAACTAATTTCCAATGAAATATCTATAATATAGGGAACTCAACTTATAAAAAAAATAACTAAAAATTATTAATAAAAGCATTAAATAAATTAAAAACTATGTATATTTTTTCAATTAAAAATCATAAAGCATAATTCAAGTTGCATAAAAAGAATATGCGCAAAAGCAAGGTTTTGGTCCCTAAAGATGGTTAATAAGAGACACTAGGAAGTGTAAAATAAGGAGTATGTAGTCATTGTATTAAAATTGTGAAATAAAACATGTAACAAATATCAAAGCGGAATTAAGAGTAATAAAATTGTGAAAGAAGACATGGTAACCAAGGTCAAAGCAGAATCTGGGGAGGCAGGGTGGGGGGAATCCTTTTGGATCTTAGAGGAAATATAGTATTAACTATTGAATGGGGTAATCAAGTGGAGAGTTATGCCCCCTATCAAGGTCTTGTGAATACCATTTTTCTTGGAATCCAATTGATTGTTGTCATTGCAAATTCCTTACCAATCTTTTCACAAGCTAGGAAAAGAAAGGATCTCGAAGACAAGATAGCGGGAAGGCTGCAAAAACGCATCAATAGGATTCGCAGTCAAATCCGTGATGTTTAGAATTTCCATGTGAAATGAGAAAAAGATCAACAAGCGGATCAAGATGCAAATAATGTGACCCTTTTGGCAATCAGGAGCATAGTTAAAAATGGGGGTCAATAAACTTTATGTTGGCTCCCCTAAGGATTTGAAGGTAGAATGACCCCCAATGTCGAATTAATGAATTTTGTGATGGTTGTGAGATTAAATGGTAGGTTGGGAGCTTTGGCACAAACCTTTATAAGAATGGCCCCATCCCTCATAAATTGTATCAGTCATCATTCTTAGGCATCAACTATTGGGTATGTGTTATATTATTTGCATGTTTTTTTTTTTTGGTTGGGGGGCGGGGAGGTTCGCGTGTTAAGGGATTGGAGTCTATTTTCTAATCCGAGTTAATGGATTACAGTATTGGATGTTATTGAATAACTATATATTGTATTGTGAGGGATTCATAATTATAATGAGAAAATAAGAAGTGTGGCTCCAAGGTTTGTTGGTTTTCCCGGTTAAGGGTTTCCAAGGTAAATCTGTGTGTTTTATGTGTGAATGATGTGTTGTAATCTTTATTCGCTTAAAATAATTTGTATGATTTTCTTCTCTACACAGATTTAAACTTACATGTGGTATCAGAGCTTGATTATTGGCATTAGGGGGTGCATTTGTTGTTGAGGGTTCGACGCGTTTGATAGATATTGGATCTATGATACACATGGGTCAATGGGAGCGTTGCAGTGATGATTTGTGCATTGAAAGAGAATGGCGAGCAATTCGAGAATTTAGATCAAGAAATTTAACAGCCAAAACTTTGAGCTATGGAAGCTCAAAATGGAGGATCTTCTTGTAGATCAAGAATAGTGGATTGTTGTGGATCTAGGTAGAAAACCCACTGGAACATCACAAGAAGATTGGGAGAAATTAGAAATAATGGCAAGGAGTACAATCCGACTGTGTTTATCAAACTTTGTGTTACTGAATGTATATGGAGAAGATGGTGCAATAAATATGTGGATGAAGTTAGGGAGTTTGTATCAATCAAAATTCCTTGTAAACAAGTTGTTTCTGCAAAAAAAAACTAATTCATGTGAGAATGGATTAAAATGACATAGTGATAGAGCATCTGAATGTCTACAATACTCTAATAAGTCAGATAACCTATGTTGGCATTAAAATGGTTAAAGAAGATAAATGTATTACATTATTGTGTTATTTTCCAGGTTCCAGGACAACCTAATTATTGCAATAGGTAGTGTTAGTCAAGCAACCTTAAAATTTGATGAATAGTATCATCCCTACTCTTAGAAGAGATAAGGTGGAAAACCATGGATTCCCATAGCATGGATGCCTCTTCTATGAGAGGTCACCCCCAGTAGAAAAACAAAAATAAGGGATATGGGGGGCGATCTAAATCCCCAGGAAAAGATATAACGAAGTGTTGGAAATGCGGTAAATGGGCACTATAAAAAGGATTGCGGGTCTAAGAATGTTGAGAAAGGAAAGGGATCTGAGGATACCCCTTCCACAAAGGTGAAGACCTCCTCAGAAGAAGGAGGGGATGTGCACCTATCTTCCATGGGTAATCATTCAGAACGTGGTATATGGTTGATTGATTTAGGTGCGCCATGTCATATGACCCCTCATAGGGAGTGATTCTGTGAATATGAAAAGTACAATGGAGGAGATGTGTATTTGGGATATGATTCATCAGCCAGTATCATTCGACGTGGTAGAGTCAAGTTGAAACTCAAGGATGGAAGGATTAGAACTCTACTTGGAGTGCTACACATTCCAAATATAGCAAGAAACTTGATATCTATCAGAAAGATGGATGTTGCAGGTGTAAAGACGGTGTGTGGAGATGGTGATTGAAAAATGGTTTAAGGATTAATGGTATTAATGAGGGGAGTTTGGTATGGAACTATATACAAACTATTGGGAAGCACCATCATTGATGAATGTAACATTTTTGGTGTGCATGAGGAAGAAGGTAAAGATGATAGAACCTTAAATGCATCATGAGGAAAGACAATGCTATGGCATCAAATATTGGGTCATATCGAAGAAAAAGGCGTTCGAGCATTACAAGGTAAAGGTATGATGAAGGTATGACTAATTGCACTCTGGATTTTGATTTATGTGAATATTGCATATATGGAAAAGAAAACCAAGTAACATTTGCATTTGGTGCTACAAGAGCAAATGGAATTCTAGAGTCAATACACAGTGATGTTTTTGGACCTGTGCATGTTCCATCATTAAGAAAATTTGTTTATTATGTGTCACTTATAGATGATTTCTCAAGGAACACGTGAGTTTATTTCCTTCGAAAGAAATCTAAATTATTTTCTAAATTTAAAGAATTTAAGGCTCTTGTAGAAAATCAAATAGAAAAGAAAATAAAGGTGTTGAGGACAAATAACGGTGGAGAGTTTTGCATGAATGTGTTGAGGCCTGGAAATTCGCAGGCGACAACAGAAAGGGATTCTCCCCAATCAACGTTCCCAACTAGCCCGTTGACTGTTTGGTATAGGGAATCCGTCCGGTTTGCGGTCCGGCTACCGTAGGTCAAGAAACAAAACAAAGGTTTTACCGATTGCGGCCCGGTCCACCGAGTTTTTGTAATTTTGACTTAATGTATGAAATGCAAAGGCCTAATTAACAATGCATGGTGATTGAGATGCAGGGAGCAGTCACAATGTGATGCGCAGGTTCTTACCTCTCGTCTTAGGCTCACAAGCATCTACATCACATATGCAAGAATGAAACAAACTAACTATCCATCTAACTACCTATCTATCCACCTATCCCCGGGGAGCCCGAATATGATTTATTTATGAGTAATGTGGATTATTCATGTATTATAAATAGAAATTACAGGTAGCTGATATTATTCTCTACAACACATGAAAAATTAAAGATATTTCAACAATCAGATAGCCAATTGTTTCATAAGCAGCATACATTACTCATATCGGAAATCTTCATGAAATAAACCGGAAAACATTCATACAAGAACATAGGTTCAATGAGTTAGAACGGTCTCACAGTTAATGGACATGAAGCTGAAAACGAAATAGTTCCTCTTCAACCAATCCATAGCACAACATTTGAATATTCCACTAAGCTTTATCCAACGGGCAAACTGTAATTTTCTATTGCAAAAGGAAATAGTTCTTCTTACAATATGTCTTCACCAGTCTCACTGGGAAAAAGTCCCTTCCCCTTCTAAGTCTTTTACATTTATACAAAAGGGTCAGACTGTTGGGCTGCCCAAAGTGACCTTTGGGCTTCCCAACCTCTCGTCTCCCAATGTTCTACTTTTCTTACACGTTTTACAAAATAGTTATAAATTACAATTATGACCAATCCTTCATGAGGAGGGGCCTGCTTGACTATCTAGAAACTTCTTCCAAGCTACAGCTTCATTAGCGATGCCTTCAAAAGCACAGGGCTCCAAAAACTGAATATTTATCTCAAACTTTTCAGCTTGATTCTTGATGGCCTCGACCCTGGATGTACTCAATCGGAGCTGATCTTCCAGAAGTTGTACACTGACAGTTGGATGAGCTACTTGGCTTCTCAAGATCAGATCATCCAGGGATTTGATATCCTGCACCTTAGCTTCTTCCTCCTGGAATCTCTTCTGCAATAGCTCCACAAAGGCATCGTGATCTGGGAAAGCTTCAAGCCTCTCTTCCGCTTCTATCTGACACCGGTTATATGTAATGAGAAGTCTTTTGAAAAACTCGGTGCATAATCCCTTTGTCTTCTTTACTGCCTTCTTGAAGTCTTCAGCGGTGTTAATAGAAAACTCGACTAGGTTATAGTCCCGTTTGAGGGCCTGTTGGTCTTTTGCCGGTAGATCCGCTGGGGTTTCTTCGTTGTTCTCCAACCTTTCCATTCTTGCAGTTAGGGCCTCTAGGACGTCCTGGGATCGGTCCACAAAGTATGATGCAGTTTCCAGGATCTCCTCCAACTGGCCATCAATTTGCAGCACTCTACATCTTTCTTCTTCAACAGCAGTCTGCAGCTGCAGCATCTTGGTTTTCTGGGTCAATACATGCTCCTTGAAAGGCTGGAGATTAACCTGCTGTTCTCTTGCCACTTGCAAAGCAGTGGTCAAAGAAGAAATCTGCTCCTGATGTTCCTTTCTCAATTCTTGGGAGTGCAGATCATTTTCCTGCAGGAGGATCTTCAGCTGCTCTTCTAGCTCCTCCACCTTTGCCAGTAGCTGTCCCTTCTCACTCTTTAGATCTTGGAATTCCTTCTGCACTTTCTCTAGGGCCTCCTGTGCTGTTTCCTTGACTTGCATTTCTACTTGGAGGGCCTGTACTTCAGCTCTTGAGGATTTCATTTCCCGTTGCACATCTTCATATTTCCTTTTGAGCCTGTTGCTTTCCTCCCTCTCTTTCCTCAATGTATCCTTTAATTGAGCAGAAGATTTCTTGGATTGCTCCAAGTCTATCATTATCTTTCCTACATTATCTTCTGAAGCTTGGATGAATGCAGACCCGGCTCTTAGGGTAAATCTCGGATCCTGGTCAGTTCCTAACATAACAGCCGCATCTGTTATCATTTTACCAGGTAGACCTTCCGCCTCAACTTTCCTCTCTGTCCTCTTTATTATTCTCTTCCTTGCCCTATCATAATACACAGTGTTGAAATCAGGGATTTCCTTTCCCTTTTCCTGCACAAAAGGGACCAGCTTGAGTGTGGGGACCATGGGTATGCTGGTAGCAGGTATTTGAGAGGTCTGAACCTCAGGATTTTCCACCTCCTGGGTCTGCCCTGCTGCTGTTTCAGAAGCTGACTGCTGGGTCGACTTTATTCTTTCAGCTTCTTGCTTTTGGAGCTCCTCATCGAGCTTTTTCTTTGCTTCTTCTGCTTATGTGGCTGCTTCCTTTGCTTTCTCAGCTGCTTCCTGAGCTTCCTAGCTTGAATGGCAAAGGAGGGTAGGCAGTCTTCTTATGTTCAGACAGGAAACTGCCTATTCCATCTATGAACACTTGTCTGACTGCCTCCTTGTGGACTATGTAATCTGTTGCATATTTGGGCAGCAGTGAAGGTGTTCTTGATCCTCCAAACATCCGAAAGTACATGCCATTTTCAGTTAAGTAATAATCTGTGTATTCTTCTATTACTTGCATGGCTTCTTCCGACATACAGTCACACTCCTTCCAGAAAATGAGTGTGTACAGTGGCATAATGAAGTGCTCACAGACCTCTCTGTAATGGCTATGGTACTGGTGAGCCCACAATGGTCTATAAGCGGCATAAACAGGCATTCTTTCCCTGTCCCAGATGCACTTGAGACCGGGGAAAGGCTGGTTGCACAATATGCAGTCTATCAATATTGAACTCATATAGAATTTCGATCTTTTCCGGGACTCTCCCTCCAAGGATGAGGTCAAGTAAGAAGAAAGACTACTGGATACCATGCTGGCCCAATTGAAAATTGTCCCTTGGGTGGCCACATGGAAAATGATGGGTATCCACTCTAGCTTGAAGAGTCTGCCATGAGCTCTCCCAAAGACCCTATTAAGCATCAGAGCTATAAATCTGTAGGGAGCCCTCAAGTTCGCTGTATCATACTCACTGGTCGGTCTGTACCGGTAATGCTTTCCCTGCAACATCATTCTCTTAAGAGTTTCCACCAGGTCCATTCTGATGCTGTTCAGCCAATCATCAGATAAGAAAACTTGGGCTTCTGGTAGGTGATAAGCCAACGCTACATATCCAGGGCTAAACGCAACATATCCCTGTCCTTCAACATTTCCCAGAATCATCGTGGTTGTATCTACCCGGGGTAGAATCCAGCCAATTACCTCAGAGCATGGGAACAGCTCTGGCCTGGTGGCAACTTTCATGAGAGCAGATTTTTCTATGTTAGCATAGATGGATTCTTCTTCGAGGCCCATGTCGGGAACTTCCCTGCGGGAAATCAATCTAGATATTTCACCCCATTTGTACTCGAGTTCAACACCAGAAACACATTGAGTGTCTTCATATATGTATCCGGTCTTCGTGACAACCTCTACTTCTGGTTCTTCTTCGACCACAGGGGCCTTCTTCTTCTGCCTCTTGGACATGGTGGATTCAAATTCTTCCTGCCACATATAACATTGTAACATTGAGAAATTCAAGGTGCAGACATTTATATGACAGTATGCAGCATTTTATTTCTTCAACTTGTATTATGACGGCAATTTGTTAAAGAGACAAATGTATGCATGGATAGCCTAACATGGCCTAACTAATCTGAACTGTTACAACCAAAGTGCAGCATTTAATGACCTTGTCTAAATCTAGCATGATGCAAAGCATGTCACATATAGTAAAAAAAAGAAATCTACTACTGCTGAATGATATTGAACAATTATATCAACCACATTCAAGATGACAAGGAAATCTAGATCAATAGGCCACCCAATTCTGCTTTCTATGCATGCCATGGTCCTTTTGCTGCGCGGGAAAGACCGTAGCAGCTACGCAGGCCTTCAACAGCACCGTAGCAAAACCATACCCACGCCCCCCTTGGTCAACAAACTAAGAATAACGATAAATTTCCTCCCACATGCTGGGGCTTGACCGCTGAGCTCTACGGGGTAGCTTGAAGTATAAAGGTAGAAAACGGCTGGGGTTTAAGAAGTGTGGGAAACAACAATAGTAACTATGACGATTTCTCAACGGTGCCATGCCTATACCAATGGAAAAGACATGTCTCCTCCGGCAAGCCACGGGTTCGATACTAAGCTCGACGAGGATGCGCAGAACCGCGAAGGTGAAAACGGCTAGGGCTTAAAACGCGGGTAACGCACCATGGGTTAGACAGCCCCAAACCCCTAAAGCAGTCCATGGCAGACCTACCTCATACCCATCATAACTGTGAAGGGTGGTTTGGCGCAGACGGCCGAAACCCCTCAATCCCTACGCGCAGGGTAGTGAAATGAACGGCGGTGGAAAAATCAAAGCCGTCCTGATGGTTAAACTACCCTCCCACGGCCAAACAAGATAACATCTCCACCTATATAGGCGTATAACCTAGCAGGACGAGGAAAAGCCCGGGGACCAAAAAACCACTAACAACTCAAAATGGAACGGGAAAATTGACGAGGATCCTACCTGGCTATACGGCGAGTATGGCGGATCGATGACGGTATGGCTTCCTCAGCTGCCACCTAGATGTAGGTACACCGACAGCGGGGATCTTCGCTACCTCAAGAAAACGACAGCTCGATGGCGACAGTGCTCAACAAAAAAAGAATAACAATAGAATAACAATACACCGTCCCCGTATATATATATATATCTCTTACACGTGCGAGGAGAAAACATCAGACATCGACGAGCTTTTGAATCAGGGTCGGAAGTAATCTCCCTTCAGCAACGACAGACGGGAAAAACGTAGACCCAGCCGCGGAGACCCGCATGACGGAAAAACAAAATCAGAAAATCAGATGTCGGAAGGTTTTCGAATCGAAGGATAAAAGCTAACTTTCTTTCGCTACGGTGGACGATCAAAGCGCCGAGCCTTCCGATTTGGTTATGCAATCAAGTGGTAGTTGAGAGATCGGACGTCGAAAGGTTTTTAGATCGGAAGACGAAAGTTTGAATCTTTCCGCAACGGGGAAAACTGACATGATAAAAGGTTCTGACTCAAACTCAAAAGCAGTTGACAAAATCACTCAGATCGGGGGAAAACAAATCGAAAACCCATCCGCAACGGCGGAAGAAAAAATCATAAAAGCTTCCGATGCCGAACCAAAAAACGTCCGACGCGAAAAACCCAATGGGTCGGAAGTCGGAGGGTTTTTCTTTCCGCAAAGCAAAAACCGTCCGCAACTGCGGCAGACCAAAGCTAAGACCCATCGACAACTGTGGAAGACCAAAACAACTCATCTTCCGATTCCAGCAAGCTTTCAAATGCGCTTAAGGGCAGCGATAGGACCTAATCACATAGTGGATGACTTAAGGCATCAGAGGAAGAAATCAAAACAATGGGTAGCTCAATCCAAGCACCAGCAAAGTCTTTCTGAAAGCTCTTAGACCAATTTCAAGCAGAAAATCAAACTAATCCACGCAAAGGAGGGTCCTAAAAATTTTAGAATTTTGGGAAATTGTTGCAGCTGCAACAATTGGCAACTACCTGGTGAACCCCAGATTTATGAATTAACTCCTTCCCAGTGCAGGACCGTCTGAATAAAAGTTGAAATCTTCCAGATGTCTTTATCCTCAGGCTGGCCAACTTAAGCATTTAAATCATTGAGAAGTAGTCTATTCTTTGGGAAATGGTAACATCAGAAATATTGCAAGTCTGAATAACTCTTTTGAGGCCAAATATGTGAAGTTTATTTTGCCTGTCCTCAGGTAGTTTACAGCTTGGACACCACAGGATTGTAACAAAGAGTAAACAGCATTATCCTTTTGTTCCTCATTCCCATGCCAACTGCACTTTTGTGCCTTTCGAATTTTAGTTCTTTTGATATGAGTCCTCCTGCAAGCCTTTTCTTACTTAATTTTAATTCAGGATCCTCTATCCCATAGTGTCCTTTTGTGTGAACAATGTATTTCATATTTCAGTTCACGGACGGAGAGGATCTTGTGGCCATTTTAGTACTTCATGCTTTGATATTTTGCTTTGAAATGTATTGTTTTTCTTTAAGGAGTTTTGACTCTTGATAGCTTTTGCTTTTCTGAATATATGACATGGGATCATTTATATGATATACTGTCTTACTCTGCTTCCTTTCTGTGGGTCTTTTGCTGTCACCCCCTTGGATATTTAAAATGTGAAATGGATGGAGCCTCGAAATAGTATTCCAGACCTCTTTTACTTCTAAACTATTTACTGGGTTAATTAAGACTTCAATGAATGCATTGCCAGTTAGGAAAATTGTTACTAGAAGACATTCTATACTTTAAAGCACAGTCTTTCGCTCAAGATTTCAGTTAATAAATAACCTTGATGTCCCTATTGCAACCAAAAGTTTGCCTCTTTATTCAAGACCAAAAGACATGCTAGCAAAACAATAAAATAAACAGCATTAAATTAAACAATCAAAAGAAAAAGCATCAAAGCACTAAAGAACACAAAATCAATTTATTTATGTACAAAGCAAGAGGAAAGAAAAATTATTGCCCACTCCTGAAAATCTTTAATCATGAGGAGTTAAGGGTGGGCTGAATAATAGAGATGAGTTGTCTAACCATGGTCTAGCTGGGCTAGTTTTGAAACGGAACCCATGTCTACTATTCTAAAATCATTTCTTACAGCCTGAAGAAGTTGAAGGAGCTCAGGCTGAACGTCAGTCATAGAACTGGCCTTTCTTGGAGTAAGATGTCTTAACTCAAACTCAGTCAGATAATTTCCCAGGACAGAATCAGCAGATTCATTTCCCTCTCCTAGCTTAGTGACATTGTGCTTCATGTAGGGCTCTCTTAATATCTTAATCATGTTTGGGTTGCCCTTCTGAGGTAACCACAAGTGAGACCAATCCGAAGCAAAGTACCCATTTAGTCTTGCTGTCCAATCTCGGTTCAGGATCATTCCATACCCATCAGGTATGTCTGCTACTACAATGTCAATGTAATGACATATCCTTTTATTTGCAGACAATCGAATCAGAACGTTCTCCATCTCCCCTACTACTTTGACACTAGTTTTGTCAAGTTGAGTGACATCCCAAATAGTAGGTTTTAGTTGCCCTTAAGTTTTTTGCATACTGCCAGAGGCATAACATTCATGGATGATCCAGAGTCCACCAAACAATTATGCACGTTATGATTCAAAATTTCAGGAGTCACAAGGAAAGGTGGAGCGCTAGTTTTCATTGTCCTAGTTAATTCGATCTTTTTTTTCACAGGTTGGTTTGCGGGGGGTATTTCCTCTTTAACTTCCTTAACCTTTTCAGTGCTTCCTTCCCCAATATCTTTCACAGGTTTGACAGTCTCATTGCTTGGTTCTGCCTCCTGGTTGAGGGTAGCTGCTTCAGGTGTTTTGTCTTCAACATTTACTTCTACCTATCTTTTGACATTTTCCTGCAAATGTTTAATCTTTGAAAGTATTGCGCTGTCCTTAATTGCTAGGTTCTTATCTTTTGTGGATGTAAGTGTATATTGAGACTTGAGAGTATTTTCTTCTGTGTTGAACAGCGAAACACCATTCCATAAGAATATTGTATCATCATCTTGCTTCTCTAGGGTCTGTTCTTTTCCTCCTTCTTCATTACTGTCTTCAGTCAATTTGGAGTTCAGCAGCTTATTCATTACCAAAGACATTGAATTCAACCATTGAGGGCATTTCTTCTCAGAGTGGGGTTTGCTGGTGAAAGGTACAAAAATTATCCCCCCCTATTTCTGTTATATTTATTGAGGCTAAATTTGGAGAAGGAATTTTCCATTGGTTTTGATCCTCTCTTTTCGGATAGTAGGGCTTATAAGTTTTCTGAATGTCCCTTTCCTTTTCCAGATCCATTATTCGGTTGGAAAGCTTCTGCATCATTTTCATCATTCCCTCAAGATCATGTGAGTGATCCTCTTTCAGTTTAGACAGTGGTACAGCTCTTCTCCCGGTATTCTTCTCTTTAGGTAAGTCAAGGTAATCTTCTACACTTTCCATTTCAGCTTCTACCCTTCCTTCCTCTTCATAAGTCTCTACCAATGTAGGCTTGGCTTTCATTTTAGCAAACATAGCCAATTCAGGTCATAAGGCAAACGTATAATACTCAATTAAGACCTTGTATGAGGGTCTGTCAACTTCAGAAAAATTCTTTAGGTACAATGAAAATCTTTGAGTGAACTTATGTACCTTTTCATTCTTATCTTTTCTTAACAAACCAATACCTTTCATTAATGAGGCATGCGTTTTTTGGGCTGTATATTTACTCCTGAAAACCTTTTCGAAAGAGTTCCCATCTGGGATCGAGTTTGCAGGTAGGGCAAAGTACCATGAAGCAGCTGCCCCTTTCAGGGTATGAGGGAATAATCTACAGACAACATCTTCGTACTCCCCAGCCCTTAACCCTTCTACTGCTAAATAAAAACTCTGCAAGTGATCATCTACAACGGTCTTTTCTTCAGGGTCAAACTTAGGCAGCAGCTTCTCAAAACCTTGAGGTAAGTTATGCAATGGAGGCGTAAGGCTCAAAGGTGATCTAGCTCTCGAAGCAGATAATGGGTTGGGCTGGTTCACAATCACACCAGCCATGAGTATAGGCAAAAGAACAAAATCTGAGCAAAGAGCAATGCGGGGTGAGAACAGGATTTCTTACTTCAAAGCATAATCGAAACCTGTAAGTACTTGGGTCAGGTTGAAAGCTTCAAATCTCTGCTGGTAAGGTAATCTTGGGAAAACTAAGTTTCCACGGCCAGCCATTCACTGGCGGCCCTCCTTCTAGCGCCAAAACTGTTGAGGCCTGGAAATTCGCAGGCAACAATAGAAAGGGATTCTCCCCAATCAACGTTCCCAACTAGCCCGTTAACTGTTTGGTATAGGGAATCCGTCCGGTTTGCGGTCCGGCTACATTAAGTCAAAATTACAAAAACTCGGTGGACCAGGCCGCAACCGGTAAAACCTTTGTTTTGTTTCTTGACCTACGGTAGCCGGACCGCAAACCGGACGGATTCCCTATACCAAACAGTCAACGAGCTAGTTGGGAACGTTGATTGGGGAGAATCCCTTTCTGTTGTCGCCTGCAAATTTCCAGGCCTCAACAGAATGAATTCAAGGAATTCTGTAAGAAGTGTGGTCTAGCAGGGCAGAAGACTACTCCATACACACCTCAATAGAACAGAGTTGTTGAAAGGATGAACAGGAAGCTGATGGAAAAGGAAATGAGCATGCTAAGCAGTGTTGGGATAGGACAAACATTTTGGGCAGCAACAGTGGAGACATCATGTTACTTGGTAAATCAGTCACCCATATCAGCATTGGTTGACAAAACTCCACAAGAGGTATGGATTGGTAAGAAACCATTTATTAAGCATTTGAAAGTTTTTGGTTGTGATGCTTATGTACATGTTTGAAAGGAGAAAAGGAGCAATTTGGATAATAAAGTTGAGAAGTGTATCTTTATTGGCTATAAAGATGGTATGAAAAGTTATAAAATTTGGAATCATGTAACTAAAGAGTGTTTACAGTCGAGATTTTCTATTTAGAGAGGTCAAAGAAGTCCCTAGATAGGAAGTGACTCCAATGGAAAAGGAATCAGAGAAGATAGAGTTTGAGTTAGAAGGTGAAGAATATGACTTAATGGAAGAAGTTGAATCATAAGAAGAAGAACCTCATACCCCAGTTTCGAGGAGATCATCTCAAGAAAGAAGGCAACCAGAAAGGTATTCCCCTACTAATTTTCGCTCTCATTTTGCTTTGTCTATTACTGACAATGAACATAGAAATGTGAAGGAAGCTATTGATTTAGAGGATAGTGATCTCTGGAAGTAGGCCATGGTTGAAGAAATGGATGCCTTGGAAAAAAATGAAGCTTGGGATCTAGTCAAGTTACTAGATGGAAGAAAAGTCCTTGGGAGCAAATGGTTGTTTAAAACAAAGTTGAATGCAAAAGGTGAAGTGGAGAAGTGCAAAGCCCGCTTGGTAGCAAAGGTATATTATTAGGTAGAGAGAATTGATTTTGGTGAAATATTTTCTCCATTTGCAAAATTAATTTCCATTAGATTTCTTCTTGTTAATCCTGGTGCTTTTGATCTTGAAGTAGAGAAGATGGATGTGAAGATAGTGTTTTTACATGGAGATCTGAAAGAAGAAATCTACGTGAAACAACCAAAAGGGTTCACAATAAAGGGAAATAAAAAGTTGGTATGTAAACTAAAGAAGTCCCTTTACAATCTAAAGCAATCTCCAAGGATGCGGTACTAAACGATCGACACATATGCACTTGGATTGGGGTTTGTGAGAAGCAAGGTTGATCACTGTGTATACTCCAAATAGATTAGTGATCACTTCATTAATGTAGTATCATATGTTGATGACATATTGATTGGAAACAATAAAGATGTTATAAAGGAGGTGAAGTCATAGTTGTCCTCCAAATTTGACATGAAGGATCTCGGTGCTACAAACTTCATTATGGGAATGGAGATAAGAAGAGATCGTGTAAACATGAAGATCTGGCTAAATCAAAGAAAATATGTTGAGACAGTACTACAAATATTTAACATGCATAAAAGTAAGTCGGTGAAGGTCCCTATTCTAGTAGGTGTAAAGATATATGTAGAGCAATGTCCTAAGACACAGGAAGAGGAAGAAGATATGTCACGAGTTCCATATGCCGGTGCAGTTGGAAGTTTGATGTATGCAATGGTCTATACCAAACCAGACAATGCTCATGCAGTGGGATTTTTTAGCAAATATATGTCAAAACCAGGGAAAGAGCATTGGACAGTTATAAATAGGATCTTTAGATATTTGTGTGGCACCACATATTATGCAATTGTATACCAAGGAAGACCTAGACTAGACAAAGTAATAGATGTACATGGATTTGTTGATGTATACTGGGATGGAGATATTGATTGAAGAAGATTTACAAGTGGGTATGTATTTAACATATTTGGAGGATCAGTTGGATGAGCAAGAGACAGGTTGTAGTTGCACTCTCAACTACAGAAGTTGAATACATGGCAACCACACATGCCAGCAAAGAAGTAGTATGGTTGCAGAGATTGTATTCAAGCGTCGGGTTTGTACAGAAAGCTATAAGGTTAGATTTCAACAGCCAAATGCAATCTTCCTCGAAAAGAACCCTACTTGTCATGCTAAGAAAAAGCATATTGATGTGCAATATCACTTTGTGAAAGATATGGTTGAAGGCAAAAAGGTGTTGTTGGAAAAGGTTGACACCTTGAAAAATGTTGTAGACTCATTAACAAACTATGTCAACAAAGAGAAGTTCTCTTGTTGTAAAGAATCTATGGGTATTGATGCCTTGAACCTGTGAACTTATGAGTACATGACTCATTGTTATGCAAATAAAACAACAAGTGGGAGGATGTTGGGTATGTGTTATATGCTGGGGATGTACGCCTGCCAGCAGCACACTTGACGATCCCTCCGACACCTTCGATTGTTTTCGGTTGTTTTGGGGAATCTTCTAAATATATGTAATTTAATCTAGAATAAAGGATTGTAGTCTATTTTATAATCCAGGTTAACTAATTATGGTATTGGATGTTGTTGAATACCTATATTTTGTATTGTGAGGGATTCATAATGATAATGGGAAAATAGGAGGTGTGGCTCCAAGGTTTGTTGGTTTTCCTGGTTAAGGGTTTCCAAGGTAGATCTCTGTGTTTTATGTGTGAAAAGTTGTGGTGTAATATCTATTTGCTTAAAAGAATTTGTATGCTTTACTTCTCTACACAGGTTTAAGACTTACATTAACATGAGTCATCACGCAATAAGCATCCTTTAGCATGGAGTTTCCTCTGGGTAGCCTAGCCACGAGGATGATCTGCATTTCATTGATAAATGTTCCCTCTTTCTATGCTACACCATTTCATTTTACATTTGCAAGAAAGGAGCCGAGGGGGAGAATTATGTTGTGTTACAATTTGGAGATGGTGTTGCAAAATGTAGAGAAGATATATCGCTTTCCCTACGCCTTGGGGGAGTGGCTTCTTGTTGTGGACTATGTTGGGAAAGAGGAGGATATTCTACAAAAAATAATATGTAGGTTTGGTTCAGGATCAACCCTATCTTTAATTTGGAAATCTTGGGACTCAAGAACTTCGTGGGATTTATTTTGTTTGGTAATTATGAAGCCTACGGTTAATCTTGAAAAAGAATTGCAAGAGCTCTTTAAAGGAATAAGAGATGCTCGAGCATACATACAAGATATTCTAAGTCATATACGTTGGATTAACTCATAGATGGAGAGGTTTCTTGATGTTGTTCGTCAAATAACAACCCATACACCTACTTTGGATTCTTGTCTAGAAGATGTTGAGCAGGTTGTTCATCAACTTTCATCTCATGCGTCATGTTTAGATGCTTGGCTTAATAATGCGGAAGGGAATGTTTATGTGTATGGAGCTCAAGTGGATACAATTTCAACCACCCTGAAAAGACATGAGGACCTCTTTGTGGTGAAGCAATCCAGAATTTTTGACTACTCTAGAAGCAAGGATAAAAAAGACACCTCAGTACATCAACCCACCCATGCAATAGTGAATGTTTCCATCTCGAATGATCGCATTGATGAAAATGCAGCTGACCAGGTTATGGATAGTGTACATAACTCCACCTAATCTTAGTTTTTTGTGCTTACTTTTTTCCAACCACTGTTAGGACAATATGTAAAAATTTACAGTAGTATCATAGTAGCTAGTCATATGGGAATAGTTCTAACACTTTTAGAAACACCAACAATTTTGTTTCGAACTGCTAAAGTGTAACTTTTTGTTGTTGATTTTTGTTTCGTTGATTATGATGCAATTTACTTGTTCTAGTTAAAAAACAAAGATCAAAGCGAAATCAAGAAATTAATAAACAATTGAAAATATATTTGAATTTAGAAGCTATCATTCAATGTTCCACCAAATTTCTAGGAAGTGGGTAAACAACATCGAGGAAACACATATGATGCATATATAAAAGTACCCCCCAAATTTTAGGGAACGTCATAGAAGACATTGAGGGCTTCAACATACAGTACCTCGACAGAAATACTAAAAAATTTAAATTAGAATTAAACTATCACCATTGTATTTCTCATTATATTTAGAAAATTGAAACTTTAAAAGATATAGTCTTATAGATCTAAGTATTATGATAAATTGATCATTCGTATAAGTTTACAACATATACCAAGTGAAAAGAAGAGAAATACAATCATATTAAAATGAAAACTATTAACCATCAATCCAATATATCAAAATTTAAATCTTAAATCTTGACTTAAAGAGTCAAATCTCCAACAATGTCTCTCATTTAACATCTAAACCAAGATTTGAAGATAAAATCCCATAATAGTTAAGTGTCAAAGTGGGTGTATATTCTCGTTTTATTTTCATTTCCATTATATCTCATTACATTTCTATTTATCTAGTCCTCTTAATTAGAGGGTTTGAAATTATAAATTATTTAACACCGTAACTCTTTTATTGCTTACCTTGCAAATTATGATAAATGAGCAAATGTCCACACACCATTATTGTTAATCAATTGCTGCAAGATTAACTCTTTAACATTGTGGGACAACTTTCGTGGGTTTGAAATAAGCCCAAAACACCAAAGCTATGATTAATGGATTATTTTATGACATAAGATAACAATGTTACAATAGGTTAGGATAACTCTACAAAATCTATTGAAATACCAAGTTAAACTATCCAATTGGGATGCTATGTTCTATTTTTCAATTTTATAAATTTTATATATATATATATATATATATAACATCATTATTAATATTTGTAATTGCATGTTAATTCTCTTTTTTCCCATTTTGGTCCCTAATATTTTTTGTTTCTTTCAATTAAACAATGATGTTTCAATGTACTCTATTGAAATCAAAATGAGGTTTATGAAATTAAGAAAGTCAAAATGTTCAAAGTTAATTGGGAAAATGTAAATCAAAATGGTTGACATTGATGGAAAAGTGAAAAGAGCTTATATGTATAGCTTCAATTTTATATATTTTTTATTTAAAAATGCATTAAATAGAACTCTGTATGTATAATTAACAGAATTTTGAGGTACAAAATAGGCCTCAAAACAAAAAATGTACCATCAAAATCAACTTTATAAGAACCAATCACATTCTAAAGGATGACATCATCTATAATGGTTAGGGTGGCACTAGTTGAGATAAAGATGTGTAGTTGTTAAATTCTAAATGGTAAATGAAAACCCATAATTAACCATAACAATATTGTAAGAAAAGTACTCATAATAAAAATAGTACTTCAAGAATACTTTTAAATTTAATATAAATACATTAAAGTACTCTTAAAATACTTGGAAAAAAAAATATTTTTTAAATTTTAATTCAATGTAAAATGAAATATTAATAAAAAATTAAACGATTATTCAAAATAATAATAATAAAATGTGTGATGACAATTTAATACATTATATTAAATCTTAAAAATTAAACATTATTTCAAAGTATGATATGTACTCTTTAAAACATGCCTAAAATATATTAATTTTAAAAATTAAACATTATTTCAAAGTATGATACGTACTCTTTAAAACATGCTTAAAAAGTCAAAGGAATTGATTATGCAAGAGATATATAAAACGAAATAGTTGGATATTACGTTATATTAGATATATGGTTTAATAAAAATATTATATAAATAATTTATTTTATATTGAATAATAAATATATTTTATAAATAATTTTAATATTAATATTAATAGATAATTAGTGCATTTAAAATAATGATTAAATTTTATGTTATATATATATAAAATATTGTGAATATTGAATAAGAAAGTTATATTAAAAAAATAAAAACTAGCATACTTTATTTTATTATATAAGTGTTATTTTAAAGTACATAAAGTAATTTATGTATTTAAAAGTACTATCACTTTTAGTCACATCATATATATTTTATTAATTTTATTTTAAGCGTTTTTTTTTTAATTTAACTTAACCATAGTTACATTGGTTGTAATGTAAGACGTGAGTTATAAATATACCTTCATCACAAAATGCCTAACTCATAGTATTTTATTATATCTCTTATGAGGTCTATTTTAGACCTTAAATTTCCCCAAATTAGTGTCTATCACAATATAAACATATGGAGTACATAGTTGTTGTGTAGATGTGTATGTAAAATACTAGAGAAGTACAATGAGATCATATCATAAAGTAGTTGTTCTAAACACAATGACAAGTACAATACAAACATATGGAGTACATAGTTGTTGTGTAAATGTATATATAAAAGACTAGAGAAGTACAATGAGATCATATCATAAAGTAGTTGTTCTAAACACAATGACAAGTACAATACAAAGAAAATGGGGTCATATCATAAAGGTGATTGTTGTTCTTAAAGAAATGGCAAGCCCAATAAGATTATAAACATATATAGTGAATGGTTACAAATAAAATGGGGTCATATCATAAAGATAGTTGATATTCCCAAAGAAATGACATGCATAATAACGAAGATCATAAACATATATAGTGGATGGTTGTTGTGTAGATGTTTATATAGAAGATGAGACAAATACAATGGGATCATATCATAAAGGTAGTTGTTCTAAAAGCAATGACATGCCGAATAAAAATAATAATGAAAAGTCAGTTCTCTTCCATTTTTTCGATTTTTGTCATTTAACATGAAATTATTTTTTTAAATTTTTTACCCTTCAATATAAAATAATGCAATTTAACACTTTTCATGTTAGATAATTTTTCAATTTTAGTCATTTAACATGAAATTAACTTTTTTTAATTTTTTACCATTCAATATGAAATAATGCAATTTAACACTTTTTATGTTAAATAATTTTTTGTATTTTATATAATATTGCAATTCAATATGAAATAATGTAATTTAACACTTTTTATGTTAGACGGTTATGCAATTTAACACCTTCTTTTGTATGTTAGATAATTATCGCATTTTATATGTTAGGTAATTATATAACAATGCAATTAAAAAAGTACAGTAGGCAAAAAAAATGAAGTGATTTTGGAATATCTCCTCAAATGGCATTTAAAAAGCATTTAAGATAGGGGTCTAAAATGGAGCCTTCCCCTATTACTATTTAAAATATGCATTTCTAATTCAAGGTATCTCCCTATTACTATTTCAAAAGTGTTGATAAGAGGCATTATAAAGGCATTTTAGAAGATGTTTGAATAATATTCAAACATCTTCTACAATGCCTTCTTCTACAATGCCTTCATCTTCTACAATGCCCTTATAATGCCTCTTATCAACACTTTTGAAATAGTAGAGTGAACATTGCAGGGGAATCGATGATGAGCTCCAAGAATTGAGGTGGGAGGTCCTATGAAGTCTTTGCGGTCCATTTCAGCTTGGTTTTTTCAATGGTTATGGGGTGGGGGGGGGCGGCGGGGAGGGTTACCCTAAACTGTCGTCCTCCTGGTCAAGGTAATTTGACTATTGGAGAAACTCCGATTCCAATATCTCAAGATGAAATCCCTATCTCTACTAGTATGGGTCGTAAACCTGGTCAATGCTTTCCAAAATCATCAGCTATTCCATTCATGCTTGTACAGTCTGCACATATTAGGGAAAAAAATCAGTTTATGACGGACCATGCTTTGATTGGCAAATTCATTGGGTTACAGCCATCGAAGAAAGCTCTGCTCTGGTGGATCAACTCGACTTGGAAACCTAAAGGTCATTATGATTTACATTTAGGGTCAAAGGGGTTTTTAACTGTATCTTTTATCAGTCAAGAGGACCATAATCGGATTATTGATGGAGGTCCTTATTTCTATTATTCGGCAGGTCTTTTCCTTCGTCCTTGGAAAGAGAAATTTTGTCTGGAAAAGGAAGATATGTGAATTGCCCCAGTCTGGATCAGGTTATATTCACTTCCTCAAGAATATTGGGATGTCAAAATCTTGGAAGCCTTGGGTAATTGTTTAGGGTCCTTTATTAAAATTTCGGAGCAAACTAAATCTCAACGATATACGGCCTTTGCTCACATATGGATCTATCCATGGCTCTTCCGAAGGCTATCAGATTGCTTTGGGACGATGATGAATGGCTTCAAACGCTGGACTATGAACAGGTTCCCTTTAGATATCGTAGATGTCATGAGTATGGTCACTTATTTCGGGAATGTCCCCTGAATCACCCTAAACCGCTGGTTAATAAGGTTTTGAATCCCTCGAAACTTGGGTTTTCTAAGGTATCTTCTCGTAAAAGAGGAAATAAAAAACAAGAAACTCAAGACCCTGCCAAGAAGATAAACAGTTCTAACTCCTTTGAAATTATGGGTAAACAGGCAAAACAATTGGTGGATTCTAAGAGTCCAAAGGGAAATTTGTCCAAATCCGAGATTAGTCAATCCTCAAGTCATCCTTCTTGTCCAAATATAGCCTAGGATATCCATATGGGAAATTTGCAACATATAGCTAGATCAGAAACTGAAGCAATGGATGTATCTTTGCAACCTAATTTCTTGAAGGAATCAAAAGAAATGGATATAGGTGACTTAGATCTTGAAGGTATCGAGAAAGCCCGTTCGGATGAAACTCTAGGCTATGTTCCTCAAGAACAGGTAAGTCTCCTCAAAGAGGCTATTCTTAAAGCTAAATTCTCAAATTCTCTGGGCATTAATTCAGGTTCTTTTAAAGAAACAAAAAAATCTGGTGAAGACAATGGCAAGAAACCGGGACGCAAATCAAATAAACATAGAGTAGCAGATGTTGGAAGGCGATTGGTTGATTTGGGTCAATATCCGACAATCCGAGTTGCTCTTGGTCTTTAATCTTGATTATTAATAAAACTCCTTTCCTGGAACACTCGAGGCATTAATAGCCTGAGAAATATGAAAATTCTCTGTCAGAAGATTAAGAAATCTAATCCAGCCATTGTTTTCTTACAAGAAACTAAGTGCCAGGCTAACTTTAGCCAGGAACACGGGAGTAAAATATGGAAACATTGTGAGAGCATGGGTATTGATTCTAAAGGATTTTCTGGAGGTTTATGTATTTTATGGGATCCATCTCGGGTTTCTCTTTCTGATTTTCAAGGAACCCGTAATTCTATCGCTGCCATTTTTAAAGCGATTGGTTTTCCTATCTCGGGTTTGCTAACGAATGTTTATGGTCCTCAATGCTTAAATGATAAGCGGATTTTTTTTAAATCCCTTTCCAATTTAAAGACCTGTATGGCCTTTGAGCATTGGGTGGTTGGAGGTGATTTTAATTTGATCACTTCGCTTGATGAGAAAAAAGGTGGTAGACATTGTTTAGAGGAGGAATGCAATCTTTTCCATGAGGCTATTGAAGATCTGGGTCTTGTGGATATCACTCCGGGTGTTGGGTGGTTTACCTAAAATAACAAACGTTCAAGGGACTGTCATATTGCTTCTAGACTTGATCGTTTTCTTGTTTCTGAATCAGTCATTAATTTAGGAAGTGAAATTCATAGTTCAACCCTCTCTGGTCGAGGTTCTGACCATTGGCCAATCGAGCTTTTTTGGAGTGGTATGGGGTCTCAATTCAAGAAGCCCTTTCGTTTTGAGCAATTTTGGATGATTCATACTGACTTTTCTGAAATAGTTAAAACGTGGTGGGCGGAATTACATTCAAATCAGGTGGCTAATATGTGGTATTTTCAACAAAACTTGAAGGCTCTGAAATCCAAAATCAAGAAATGGAATAAGCAAGAATTTGGAAACATTTTCAGGGAGAAAAACAGATTGGAGATCCGTCTGTAGGAAATTCAATCCATTGGGCTTAATGAAGGTTATTCCTTATCCCTTCTAGCAGAGGAACGATTGGTGGAAAAACAACTTGATGAACGAGAAAAACAAGAGGAACTCCTTTGGTTGCAGAAATCTCGGATCAAATGGCTCCGGGAGGGAGAAAAGAATTCCAAATTTTTTCATCACTCTGTTATCCAATCTAGGTTTCAGAATATAATTTATTCACTTAAAGATGAAGCAGGTAACCTCTTGGAAGATAGGGAGGACATTGAGGATTTACTCAACTCTCATTTCTCAGATATTTTATCTGATCCTCGTAGGGATCGTTCTTCTAACATTAATATCATTACAAGCCGGATTCCTTCCTTAGTTTCAAGGCAACAGAACCAAATGTTAATGAAATCCATCTCTCTTCAAGAAGTCCAGGAGGTTGTCTTTCAGATGAAGGAAGGTACCTCGCCTGGCCCGAATGGTTTTACTGTAAACTTCTTTCATCACTTTTGGGAGATGATTAAAATTGATGTTTGGAATATTGTAGAACAATCTCGAGTATCTAGGCGTATTCTTCCAGCATTAAATGCTACTTTTTCAAGTCTGATTCCTAAAAATGAGGGTGCAGACACGCCTAATAAATTTCATCCTATTAGCCTATGTAATGTGATTTATAAAATTATAACCAAGGTAATTGCTAATCATTTAAAACCTATTTTGCCTTCTCTAATCTCATCAGAGCAATCAAGGTTTGTGGAGGGGAGTCAGATTTCAGATGGAATTATTCTTGTTCATGAAATCTTACATTCCATCAAACTAAAAAAGATGTCGGGTATGTTAGTTAAGCTTGGCATTGCCAAAGCTTATGATAAACTTAACTGGCAATTTATCAGGAGAATGTTGATAGCATTTGGTTTTAGTATGGCCTATGTTAACTGGATTATGAATTTGATCTCATCGACCTTTTTCTCAATTCTAGTTAATGGGGTTCCTTCAGGTATCATAACTCCAACTCGTGGTATCCGTCAAGGGGATCCTCTATCTCTTTTTATGTTTATTCTTATGGCCAAAGGCCTAGGACACTCTATTTCTGCTGCAAAGGAAGCCAATTCTATAAGAGGTTTATGTGGAACTCCAGCTGGGCCCTGGGGCTAGGCATTCTCACCAACAGTTTGTTGATAATCTATGCTTATGGGATATCCATCGGTCCAGGTTGCCTCGAGATTTCAGATATGTTTGGATCAGTTTGGTAATGCCTTTGATTTGGAAGTCAATGCGCAAAAATCCCAGGTTTTTTCTTTAATACTCCTAGTATAACCCGTCGAAATATTATTCGTATCCTGGGTTTCTCTGAAGGTTTTCTTCCGGCTACCTTTTTGGGAACTCCTCTTATTAATACTCAATCAAGAAAGAGTTCATGGATTGAACTAGTGGATAAAGTCAAGAGGCATTTGAGTAATTGGACTTTGAAATCTCTGAACCTGTCGAGCCGTTTGGTTCTTGTTAAATCTGTGCTTCAAGCTTTGCCTACTCATATGTTCTCAACTACGCTGGTGCCTGAATCTGTTCTTCGGGATTTGAGAAATATCCAGAGGAATTTTTTGTGGAGTGGTACTCAGGATCATCATAAATGGGCTCTGGCTAATTGGGACAGTGTCTGCAAACCTAAATCTCAAGGGCGTTTAGGGTTAAGAGATCCAGAAATAGCAGGGTTATTAGCGGGGGCTAAGCTTTGGTGGCGTTGGCTTACTCACTCTCAGGAACCTTGGGCTAAATTATGGGTAGCCATATGCCCCCCATTGGGATTGTCAGGATTTAATTAGGTTTTCTTATGGAAAAGTTGGCTCTCACATTTGGAAAACAGCTTGGGCAGGTCATAGTATAATTCAACAGCATGGTTTCTGGGAAATACGTGATGGTCAATCTGCTCGTTTTTGGGAGGAAGCCTGGCAACAACTTCCTCCATTGGAGCGTTCGGGGTCGCATCCAAAGCTCCAAGAAGCCTGTATCAACAGAAATTTATGCAAAGTTGTTGACCTCTGAGGGTTTCAACATTCGAGCTCTTTTTCTCGATCATGGGTGACTCAGAGTTGGTTGGATAGGCTAGATCCTTCTCAAGAATGTTCTCGACTAAAGGAAGAGCTCAATCTGCAATGTATTCGAAGACAGCAAGGTAAGGATAAGCTTCGTTGGGGTTACGGACCGAAAGGGGTATTTTCTCTCAAAGAGGCAAATATTCTTCTCTTTCGATCCTCTGAATATCCATCGATTTCATCATGGATTTCTCTTTGGGGAAAAAATTATGGCCAAAAATTACTATTTTCTACTGGCTTGTTCAGCATAAACGAATTTTACCTGGGGAAAATCTAAAAAGACGAGTGATGTATGGCCCTTACCAGTGCCCTCTCTGCAAACAAGCGGAGGAAACATCTCTGCATCTTCTGGATGATTGTCCTTTTTTGGCAGCTCTATGGAATCATGGCACAGCTCTGTTTCGTCGTTCAGCTCAAATTAAGCAGAACCATGTAGGAACCCTGATTCAGTGGCCTAAAAACCCTTTCCAAAGTCAAATCCTGAATCGCCTTTGGGAAATATTTCCAAATTTTTTGATATGGGCTATTTGGAATGAACACAAATCTAGAATTTTCCGCTCTAAAACTTCTTCTCTCTTTAATGTATGGCAATGTCTGCGGTCCAAACTGAAGGAAACCATTTCTCTGACTAACTGGGATATAAAAGATTTTGAGTTAACAAGGATGAAAAGGCAGATTCTGGTAGACTGGGGTCTGGATAATTGTGGGATTTCTATTCAATCTAACCAAAACTCTCATTCGTTTAAACCAAGCCCAGGGTGTTGGAATCCTCCTCCAAAGGGTTTTCTAAAACTTAATTTTGAAGGAGCCTCTAAGGGTAATCCTGGGAAAGCGGGATATGGCTTCATTCTTCAAAATAACAGAGGGAAAATGCTCAGTTATGGCTATGGTTTCCTCCGTATTGAATCCAACAATGCAGCAGAGATTGAAGGTTTGATCCAAGGGTTAGAATGGGTTTTGGAAAATTTTCACGAACCACTCATAGTGGAGGGAGACTCACATATGGTTATTTGCCTAGCCTCTAAACTTCAGAATGGCTCTCAAAGCTCCAAAGTTTCATCTTCATGGCGCCTGGAAAGTCATATTGTAACTCTTCGCTCAAGTCTCATTCAAGGGAAAGCTGTCAGTTTTACACATGTTCGTCGAAATGGCAACAAGATGGCAGACTTCTTGGCTAACATGGGATAGGTTCGTGTCAGCCTATCCGAGCGCAAGCTTGGAATATGTTATCGGATATGACCGCTCAATCCCGGTGTCAAGATCTTATATCAAGTGATTGTACCAGTGTCCAGATGGAAGACCGAGATAATAATTAAAACAGGTTTATTTTCAGTCTAAGCACATGGCACTTGAAAGGTGTAAACGTTGTATTTGTGCATGTTTTAAATATGATGGTTTGGGCATATTTTTTCATAAACATGATAGTTGGTGGTACGTATAGTGTACTGTGCTCTGAGGATCAAATGAAAGATATTAATGGTGAGTCTGTTCAAAGGACTTGTGTGAGGGATTGTGAATTTAATCCGCAGATCATGTCTATCATTACGAACTTCTCTATGAGGTTATATATTCTGGTGTAGGGTGGTGGAACTTTCATCCGCTGCTCATCGGGTTATCTTGGGAGTTACTATTGTGAGTGTTTTATTCGTGGTTCGTCTAGGAATCTCTGGTTTATTAAGATGAGTGACAAAGGAAAAGGGAAAACAGAGCATTCTCTGCACGACTCGTCCAAAATAGCTTCCCGTGCGCAACGTAAAGCTTTATGTGAGTCCCACATTTTTTAATTAGAACTCCCTCAGGAGATTCAGAATCGCATTAACGCAACAGAACGTAAGCTTTGGGAGGAACTTGACTCACAAACGCTGAAAGAGGAAGCTAAGAAGTCGCAGGAATGGATTCTGGATCCTGGCCACACTGTTGGTCAGACGAGTCTTCATGAAAAAACTGTCGCGATATCCTGAGTTATGAAAAACCTGGTGGGTAGAGCTAAATGGGATCAGCAGTCTCCTAATTTGGACAATTCATCTCCTGATTCCTGGCGGAATGCTATCTCGATGAACTCCAGTCTCTAGAAGTTTTTGTTAAAAGGGTGGAAGACAAAATTGATTTCTTGACTACGTGCTTGGGTTTTCAGTATCCTGCTTCTTCGAGCACGGATGCAACAAAACCAAGTTGTCGTGGTTCTTCTCAGCACTTCGCTCAGGATTTATCTTATATTTTGTTATAAGTTTGGAGTATGGGTATTATCTCGTTGTACCTAGATCCTTGTATGAGGTTTTTTCTTAAAGATGTTTATCCCGCTTTAATTGGGTTTCTTCTGCATCATTTCGGTCTGTCTTCGGGGATTTGGTTTTGGACGGCTTTATCTGTATTTTCCAATATTACGATCCATTATAGGAGTTGATATAACCAAGCTTATGACAGATCAGTGGCTTGGCTTTGAAAGATCAATCTGCGTTTTTTGACATTTTGGATTGTCTTAACTAATGGATGAAGCCTGCATGCATGGACGTTGGTTTTGATATATGCTCTGTTAAGAGGGTCCAAAATATTTTGGGAATGAGACTATGGGTTTCGACTATTATATTGGGAAGAAGTATGGTAAGGTCTAAGCTTTTGGATGGTTACTTCTCTTTAAGAACTGAGTCTGTGGGTAGGGAAGCCAGAAGGTTTTGAGTCTGTGGGTTGGGAAGCAAGGAAGGTTTGTGTCTGTGGGTTGGGAAGGAAGGAAAGTTTGGTGTTAGGAAGTGAAGTATTACTACTACCTTTTGGTATCAGATCTGTAAAAGACGGGAATGTTGATTTTGTACTATGTAAATGGTTTTAAGAAGGCCTTACTTCTTTTTTAATGTGAATACTGTATTTACAACAACAAAAAACACTTTTGAAATAGTAATAGGGAGATACCTTGAATTAGAAATGCATATTTTAAATAATAATAGGGGAAGGCTCCATTTTAGACCCCTACCTTAAATGCTCTTTAAATGCCGTTTGGGGAGATATTCCAAAATCACTTCATTTTTTTGCCTATTGTACTTTTTAAACATGAAATAATGTAATTTAACACTTTTCATGTTAGACAGTTATGCAATTTAACACCTTCTTTTGTCTATTAGATAACTATCGCATTTTATATGTTAGGTAATTATCACATTTTATAAAAATAAAATAAAAATATTAGGTAATTATATGTTACGTAATTATCGCATTTTATAAGCTTTTTGTATATTAGCTAATTACCATATTTTATAAGCATAAACATGGTGAGTTATCTCATCATCATCAATCCAATATGTTACGTAATTATCGCATTTTATAAGCTTTTTGTATGTTAACTAATTACCATATTTTATAAGCATAATCATGGTGAGTCATCTCATCATCACCAATCCCATGTAAATATAGATTTATTGTTATAATATATTATCATCATCAATCCAATGTAAATATAGATTTATTGTTATATTGTATTATTATCCTATGGAATATTATTATTATTTATAATGTATTATTTATTATTTATTATTATGAAAAAATTTATATTGTAATACAGTTTTAGATTTCCACGTAATAAATATATATTCATGTATGTTAAATGTTATATTATATGAAAATGTTATATAACGATGCATATATTCATGTATGTTAAATGTTATATAACGATGCAATTTAAAGTAAGGTGTTCTTTTGTGCAACGGGAGAATGCAATGGATTGTAAGGGAGAAGGCAATGGATTGTAAATGATCAAATTTGTGTGTTCAACATCAACATACTTTTTATGAAGATAGTGTTATATATTATTGAAAATTCTGTTTTAATAAAACAATATTGTGTTTTGATTTTGATAAAGAAGAAATCTCTAAGCTTATATTATTGTAAATTTTTTGTTTTGATAAAGAACAAATATCCTGTTTTGTAAATTGAGAACTACATTATCATTTGTCATGTATATATTTGGCCTGTTCTCTCCTATTCAAATTCTGGGGCAACAGCAACTCAAACTAAATTTGTCTGTTCAGTGTAACTAAGAGGTAGGCATTAGGAGCATGAAACATACAAACCAATCAGCAAATGTATCATGATATTAGAATCATGCGCAGGCATTGAAAGGCCATGTTTGTTGCCTGCGGAATTGTGTATCAAAGCCTTTGAAAGGCCCTCACAATGTAGAAATGTCACAGAATGCAACACACTGATTTCGGTTACTTTTCCTTTCAAGAAAAATGCAGAGCAGGATCCTTCCAGAAATATACAGTTCATCATTTCACAATTTTCTGATAGAATTCAACAGCCTGATTCGAACAAAGATGTTATCTCTCATACAATAAATATCCCATTTCTGTACTTGTATGGGGTTAGCTTTGAAAGAATAAATATCCTATGTCCGCATTCATATGGGTATTAGCATCTGCCAGAGGTACATCAAGAAGAAGAATAACCCTGATAACTTATACTCTTGGTGTATACCTTGTTAGAAGTGCAAAAGTATAATCAGCTGTTACAAATCCGTGACTTTAAAAGCTCCTTTTCACCTGCGCTTATATAGACATGCCTTAAGTTTTGGCCAATCAATATGCTTCACTTCAAGAGTTTTTTCCTTCTGTAATATCCACCAACACAAACAGAAAAATATGCAAAAAGTTTGTCACTTTAGAAACACACCATATATCTCTTCACAAAATTTAATTTTCAACTGACAGATTTCGTATTTCAGTCAGATGTTTCAGATTTTAGGTTTAAATTTTAAAACTTCACATTTTTTTCAATTGGTAATCTAACCTACCTACCATTAACCAGAAGATCTCTGGGACATTACAAATTTTATATGTTGTTTTATATCCCATGTGAAGGCTCGAGTGTAGCAAAGGGTTGGGATAACCAGCCCTTTCCAGGACAGACAGGTAAGACCAGGAACGAGTAAGGACAGTTTGTTAAGTTTTGCTTCAATATTCAAAACTGATATATGTATTAGTATGTGTAGAAAAATGCTATTTCATTGAAAGAATATTTTCACGGGATGGTACTGGAAGACAATGTAACATCTCCTTGAAGCAGTCAAAACAGTAATTACAAAAACAATCCGTGTACCAGAAAACTGTAATAGTAAATAAATCTCATAGTATACTGTAATGCAATCTCGACAATATTTGTGATTAAGTTTGTCCTAATGACAATCCTTATTCTCATATTATCTAATCATCAAAATTTATACTGTAATGGAATCTAAACAATAATTGGAATGAAATTTGTCACTAATGAAAATCCTTATTCTTGTATTATCTGATCATCAAAATTATCTTCCATGCATTGAAATTGAAAATATAAATGTCAAGTATGCTTTTTATATTATGGAACGAACTTAGCATGTGCAAGCCCTTATTCCAATTCAATCAGATTTTACTACCCCTGAAAAACTTCACCCCCAGAAAACAAAAGCTCTAGCACCAATCTTAATCTGGACAAATAGCAGGATGCAACCAAACAAAACATCTTTCATGACATAATGGACAAGGAAAAAAACAAACTGAAAAATAGATAAAGGCAGTCAACATACCTCCTTTTGAAAATAAAACAGCATAAACATTTTATTTGAAAAGTCCTGTAGCAGAGTGAATTTGAAATACTGTCAAAACAATAACCTTGTAACAAAATATGAGAGGAAAAGTGCACAGCAAACTACAAGAATATAAAATTGTTGATAGTTCAACAATATAACCTTAGATACAATGCTGAACCCAAGAGACCGGAGAGCCTTGATGAATTTATTTGGATCTGCACCACCATTGCCTGGATCAAACCTACTCTTCACTTCTGCTACAAGAAGCCAGCCTCTGCCATAAGAGGATAATGGTAGCTCATGATTCTCCATGCCAAGTATTATTGAAAACAAAAAGGTCTAAATCGACACAAAACAGTTTCAACAATGGATTCCAATAGAATTTTGAAAAGAATAAATTTGGTACTGCAAACAGAAACCCTCCACTATTCTGAGCCCCTGATCCAAGTTCTAATAACAATAGAAGGGCAGAAAGCTGAACAGTCATAAGAATGTCCAATAAATAACTGTCTTTAGTAAATAATACTAGTAAAAGTCCTGTTATCTCCCAACTCCTAAGGTCATGTTGAGTCCAAATGTTAATTATATATGTCTCCAATGTTCAAAAGAGGTTTATATCTGTTGGAAAATCAGTAATTTTGCAGTAGTGTAAGTGAATTAGCACAGGCATAGACTGAGAATTGGCACGAGCATGAAAGCATCTTGAGCGCAGATGATTGTTCAAAACACTGAAATTTCTGTCACAGGATTGTTTTGAGGCTTGGCATTGAAGCTGAGTTGAAGTGCCAGAGATTGTTCACATAATGCAGACTGCCACAATGCACTGGACCACTTCCTTTACATTGTCGAGTTTGATCACCCACCTAGATCTATATATATGAAACTGCCTCTCATTTGAGGCTAATGAATTTGGGAGCATGAGAGTTTGAATAATGTATTGTCAGCCAAACTGTTGAATACAAATAGTGAGCTTAGGCTGTAAGGTTGTTTGTAAGCCATTGGAGCTGTAAACTTAGTCTGTGGGCCAGAGAGACACACAACAGTTCTTGAGAATCAATTTGTGGTAATTTAATATCATGGTACATCGTTTTATACTTGCAGTATTTTAGTTAACAAAGAGCTATTTATTCTACAATCTTGGTCTAAAAATCTGTAATGTGTGAATGCTTTACTTGTTATCTTTCTGATCTTATTGCTTAAGTTTCTGTAGTTATTTGCCCAAGTGTGAAACAATTTAGTTGTTTAATGTGGAAATGTTAAGAACAGTTCTGTTCTAAGCAGTATTTTAATTTTTAAAAACCAGCCAAACTGAAACAAGAACCGACTGGTTAGGCTGGCTTGACCGCAATTTCAGATTGACCAGCCATTGAACAGATTCAGTGACCAGTTCTGTAACAAACTAGCCAGTTAAGTACGGAACCAATCAAACCAGCCAATTCTACCAGTTCTGTTCTGAATCATCCTGGGCCCACCTATGGAAAAAATGGAAGAAAAGAACAGCAGAAAAACCCTTAAACATTCTTATTTAAGCAAACTTGGCATATTTTGTATATAATGGTTTACAATGACATACATGAATATGTATTTTTTTAATAAAAATTCTCATATTTTATGACTTATTTAGTAAACTGGTTTAAAAACCAGTTTGCCAGCCAGTTCAGACTGGTTTCCAGTTCCCGTCCAGATGGACCCTTGGCCTGTTCCAATACCAGTTCCAGTTTTTAAAAACATTGGTTCTAAGTATTTGGCATCATCTGCAAAAGATGGGCTTAGATCTGCTGCAGGCTGATCTGCAAAAGATGGGCTTAGATCTGCTGCAGGCTGATCTGCAAAAGAATTCTATTGTTTGCAGAAGGGTCTCTCAACCTTGCCCAGGGTGGTATCAAAGAAATTAGTTGTGATTGGTGGGGCTCTAAGAGCATTGTTAGTCATTTTGAAAAACAATCGATGCGTACTGAACACAATTCAAGAGTCTTCAGACTTTCCAACAATGCTCCCCTCACCCTAAGTTAAAAAGGATAGATAAAATATTAAAATATTCTTTTATGAGGCCTATAAATAGGCACCCTAACTCCCATGACTAGCAAGGTTGAGGATTTTCAAATTTCGGGAGTCACCTGTTATAACTAAGATGCTTTTTTGTTGAAAGAATGTTATTGTTCTGATGCTGACCAATCTCTTCCTTGTATTCATTTTCTCGATTAATTTTGGTTCCTGGCCTGGTTGTTTCCAATTCCTTTTCTTCTTTACCAATATGCTTTCAACTTGGAATTTCCTGGGATGATATTTTGAAGATAACTTTGCTACTATATTGATGCAGTTGAATAGCAGTTAGCTGCAGAATCAAATATTATCAGAGCACCTTTTGGTCTTTGATATTTAATTTCTAAATTCATTTTATGTGAAAAAATGTCTTGCTCGTACAGTCATCTTCTTGTTTTCTTCCCATTCTTGGACTTGGAAATTTGAAGGACAATTCATATTAAGATATCTAGGATTCAGGAAGATTCCATGGATTTTGAACTATTTCCAATCTTATCTACTGCATTAGTTCTATTTGCATTCATTTCCCGGCTTCTTGGATTTGATGCTTTTACTCTCAATTAAATATAGGCTGCTATTTTTTTTTTTCCTAAGACCTATGAAAGCCAATTTTCCTTTCTATGTTCAATTAAGAGGATACAAAATAATGTAAAGATGCAAAATGAAGGTTCCCACTGTCAAAACAAACAATGCAACATCTATTCCCATGGTTTTCATACAGTCATAGTCCTTGTTACAACTTACAACATCAACAGTTGCAAAATCATGTGATGCCAACAAAGATTGATTGTCATATATCAATAATAAAGATAAGGTAATGGTTTCAATGTTACAGTTTTTTACACCAAAACTGCATCTACAGATTCCATATCTGTTGTGCTGGAATATTTGGCAGCTTACCATGTATTACTTTTATAAGACTTGACAAGTACTCAAAATACTCGCCAAGTCATCTCTGCCCGTGGCTAGCACACACTGAGTTTACTAATCGAGTCAAAACTCTATCTAAACTAACCGAGTCAAAACTCTATCATCCATGGCTCAACCAGTTTTCCCAGACTTGGTGAGTATAGGAAAACTCACCCAATTTCTATCCAAAACTTGGTCAGCACGGAATGATTAGAAAAAATGCTTAAAAAACAATCATGCCATGTACATTTACTTTTCTTTCATTATTCAAGACACAGTCCATCATCTATGAAATTTGGAAATAAAAATATAAAATTTGGAAATTGTGTACAATAAAATATTTTAAGTACTTCACCTATTTGATACCAATAGTATGATATGCTTTGATGTTTACTTTTATGTCTATGAAGCGGACTTCATAAAAAGAGAATCCACTTGATGTTATGAGATTGGAATGATAATGGGGCTGAATTAATCGACAAATAATGTGTACACAACTTGGATAAAGTAAAGAAAAGACAATAACATCCATCACAAAATTACAGGAATTGCCATGAAGCCCTTATTCCAACTCGTAGTCTATTTTAGTATTTACATAAATATGTAAACGTGCTCAACAAATATGAAGGTATATGCATATATAAAATGAGAATGCCTCCACTACTAACGATAACACATTTGCGTCGAGGGCCTCTTTATACATGTAATGGTCCATATATACAACGATTCCAAAACGCTTTTGTTCACCCAACTAATTAGGACTTGTAAACTAGGAATTCTATTGACGTCTACATGATGACCTCTCATGACTTAACTGACAACCCTCTCCATAAACTAATAACACAGCATCACATAACAATAATAATACTCCTATAAATGACATGTAAGTTTGAAAATAGACTTCTAGTAGTGCATGTAAACACAACTTGCAACAAGACAGGAGAGTAATTATCTTTGATGTGGCATTGTGGAAATGAATAATAATTACAGAGATCCAATTATAGGGATATGCCGTTGCAGTAATAGCGTGTAATATATCACATAGATAACAACCAAAACCCAAAGAGTGCCCACAAGGAATGACACCGATACTGTCAACAATGTTAGTACCGGAATGAGAGAGGATGCTATCACATCAACCAAAGGACTTGCAACCCAAAAGATGACTTCCAGATAGGCAAAGTTTCCGGAGAGAAAATAAAGAATATGTATGAAGATTCTCCAGATGTCTATACATGACATAAGAGGCTTACATTTATGGACAACTTCTACGTAACTAAAGGGCTTTATCAACTATCTTAGAGGGCTAACAAAATATAAATACAGTAATTTCTAGATTTGCAATATGTAATCACTAACTATGTAAGGATTATTAATCCTCCCTTGGTCAAATGTCTATTAGATTAATTTTGCCTAACTTAGGAACCTTAATTAATTAATTGGGTCCACTTGACCTAATGGGGCCACATGTACCAGTCACTGGAGTGGGGAACACTGCTAGAGGTTAACTGCCACTTACTGCACGTGCATGCATTAGTTTGGGAGCCTAATAGACCAATCCCTACATTTTATGAGCCACTAGGAGTCCCAACACCAACCTACATCAGTTAGTTGGAGTTAGTACTAGTTAGTCTCAGTTAGCCCCCAGTTACTTTCAGTTCGTTCACAAACAGTTAGCTAACGCATGTCTTGCATGGATGCATGTGGAGTAGGCTCCTTTGCCCACCACTACACTCAGTTGCATTGAGTTAACTAGCTGTCACTATTTGTTTGAGTTGTTGGACATCTGGGAGTTGATCTGTTGGACTCCGATATTGATTGAGAGACCATGAGTTAGAGGTTCAATTAGCTACAGTCATATCCACTTGGGAAATTCGAATTCGTATCCCATGCATTCGAATTCTTTCCTATGTAAACTATTGTAACACCGGATATTATTATTGTGAATAATATCGTAAATTCCTGAGCATACTTGTTCGTTTCCTGTGTGGTTTGTTTTGTTTAGTTTGTATCTTCATTCTCCATTCTTTTGCTGCAAACATTATTAGAACTATCTGCTTGAAGATCTAAATGGCATTCAAATTCTAATATGGTATCAGAGCCTTCTCATGCAGGTTTCATGCTTGTTTCTCCCCATCGAACATCAGAAGCAATTGGGTTTCCACAGAAGTCCCCTGTGATGATTTGCTAGCTCTAGATTTATTCAGAGCAGCAGAGAGGGCGTGACAGACCCTGAAAACATGTTCATGGCGGGAGGAAAAGCATGATCCTAACAGTTCATATGTTTTAGTGTGTTATTGCAGTGAAATTGACAAGTGCTACGTAGCTTGTGTGAAATATTTGCAGTGTTCAAGCCGGAGCAATTATGACTTCTCAAATTCCTGAACCACGGATCCTCACAACTTCCAATTATCTTGATTGGAGGATTGCTATGCAGCTGGCCTTGCGCAAGCATGGCTACCACAGAATCATACATGGATGGGAGCCTGAGCCTCATCAACCGGTAGAGCGGAACAAGTTTCTAAACCGTCGTGATGAAGCAATCGAGTACTTATGTACTTATATTTCCAGATAACTCATCTTCCACCTAGAAGGCTTAAGGAATCCCAGAGAAGCCTGGGAGAAGCTTGATAGCTTGTTTAACAAACAAGATGAGCTTCAGGGACACATTCTGGAGAATGAGTTGGTATCTTTACATCCTAGCAGTTTCGAGACTATTGAGCAATTCTTTACTAAATTCAAGTCTCTAGTACTCTAGTGCAGACAATGCGGAATAGAGCGGAAGGATGAGTAGAATGTCCTTTCCATACTCAGCAAACTAGGCCCTGAGTATTCTATGTTTGTTTCCATATTTCATTCCAAGCGGGAAAGCTTTCCTAGTTGGAAGGTTCCTTCATTAGATTCTTTTTCCGAGTCCTAATCAAGGAGCAAGACAAGTTGATTCGAATGGGAGTCATCAAGAAATCCAAAGATCAAGCTTTTCTAGTTTCTGACTCTTCCAAAGCGCAAGCAAAGGGGAAATCAAAGAAGGAGCCAAATGCAACTGATTCGAAGCCTAAACAAAATCAGCAAACTTCCGAAGGAGCCTCCAGCTCTAAGAGAAAAAAAGAAAAAGTGTCCCTACTGTATGAGGAGTTTTCATCCAAAAGACTCGTGCATGAAGAAGACCCTCGACCAGATGAAAGCTCTATGTGTACAGAACAATATTGCCCTTCCACAAAGGGCCGTGATGTCAGATGATAAAGAGCAGACTGAAGAAGATGAGATATGCTTGCATGTAAGCCTCTCTCGTCGAAGACTTATGTGATAGATTCTGGAGCATCCAACCACATGGTTGCTTCCAGGGAATCCTTCATCACCTTCCCTCTATCAGGAGGACCTAGCAAAGTCATATGGGAGATGACTCTAAAATCTCAGATTTTGAGAGAGGTTCAGATAAAATCCAGCATGATGATTTCATGCCTTCTCCTACAAAAAAGCAAATTGTTGAAGATGAAGAAGAAGCAGATTTTTCCCTACAGTCAATTTGAATGGAAGAAAGTCTCCTTGGAGTGACTCCTTCTCTTGCTGCTCCGGAAGTGTATGAGATCCCTGATATCTCGCCTCCTCACATGGCTGATCCAGAAGAAGACATTCGAATCTCTGTTTGTGAAGAAAACACTCTTCCTATTCTTTGCGAAAATTCTCCAGTAATTCTTAAATTTTGTTCATAGTCTACCAGTGACTGTTTCAGAAATGGTAGAGGAATTTGATTTCTCTATCTATAATGATGTTGCTAGTGTGCATATCAGTAATACCACTGATATTCTGGAAATAATATTAGATTATAAGAGTGATCCATTCACTCTCATTAATCTAGAACTTCCAGTAAATTCCTACCGGATTACACGCACCGAAAATCAAAATTTTGAAGAAGGAGAAAATTGTGCATCTACCGTCTCGGTGGAGCAAAGTTTTGGATCTGATATGAATCTTTTTGGATCTGATTTATTTTCTGATCTGATAATATGTTATTCAGGTTTCAAGATTCAAGAGCTTTTAGTATTGCTAATAACTGGTTTCATCAATTTTGGTGTGACAAATCAAGCACTGCAAGTCTCTTTCAATTTTGTTGTTGAGGATTCGATGTTAGTTCTTTCTTATGAATTTGCTGATATTAGATTTTGTGAAATATTGGATATTTCTGAAGCTATATCATATTATGGAGCTCAAGCATTCACTCTCCACAATCCCAAGGCTTCTCTACCTTTGGTCACATGCTCATCTCCTCACAGAACTAGTAAAGAGGGAGACATTTTGCATCCGCCTGGACACTTGCTCCTAACACTTGGGGCTGATTTTACCACTCATGGTTTACTGTTCAAGGCTGACATATATTAGGTTCTTGGGTGTTCCTCACATGGTTTGAATTTTCAAGAACTTTTACCCTCTCTTCAGTTGATTTCAGCTGCTCTACCTGGATCCAGTTTTCAACATGCAGTTGTTTATATTTCTGATTCAGTTGGGTACATTGTTCTTCTTCCAAAGAGGAAAATTCCTCCAGACATAAGCATGTTGTTTGGATTCATGGGTTCACCACCTGCACAGAAGAACCAAGATATTGTTGTTGCATAGTAGCAGCAAATATTTTCACAAGTTTTTTTCAAAATTTGTATTTCTGCTTATTTTGAGGGGGGAGGGGGAGTTCCCATGAGATTTTCCCCTATTTCCTTGGTTGTATTAAGCAACATTTTTTACCATCTTTCAGATTGTATTTGGGTGACCTATGGTCTTGTTACCAGGGCCCACAGTTGTCCAAGTTAGGATTCAGGGGGGGTGTTAGAATTATTAATCCTCCCTTGGTCAAATGTCTATTAGATTAATTTTGCCTAACTTAGGAACTTTAATTAATTAATTGGGTCCACTAGTACAATTGGGTCCACTTGCCCTAATGGGGCCACATGTACTAGTCACTGGAGTGTGGGGAACACTGCTAGAGGTTAACTGCCACTTACTGCATGTGCATGCATCTGTTTGGGCGCCTCCTAGACCAATCCCTACATTTTAGGAGCCACTGGGAGTCTTGGCACCAACCTACATCAGTTAGTTGGAATTAGTACTAGTTAGTCTCAATTAGCCCCCAAGTACTTTCAGTTAGTTCACAAACAGTTAGCTAGTGCATGTCTTGCATGGATAATGCATGGATGCATGTGGAGTAGGCACCTTTGCCCACCTACCACACTCAGTTGCACTAAATTAACGAGCTGTCACTGTTGGTTTGAGTTGTTGGACATCTGGGAGTTGATCTGTTGGACTTCGATATTGATCGAGAGACCATGAGTTAGAGATTCAGTTAGCTACAGTCATATCCACTTGGGAAACTCGAATTCATACCCCATGCCTTAGAATTCTTTCCTATGTAAACTATTGTAACACCGGAAATTATTATTGTGAATGATACTGTAAATTCCTGAGCAATACTTGTCTGTTTCCTATGTGGTTTGTTTTGTTTAGTTTGTATCTTCATTCTCCATTCTTTTGCTACAAACATTATTAGAACTATCTGCTTGAAGATCTAAATGGCATTCAAATTCTAATAAACTAACATCAAATGCAGACATAATTGGCATACACCGTAAGTATACTATTTACATGAATTATTTTCATGTATTTTATCAATTTTATGTTTACATTTCTTTCAATATCAAGGATTATTTGCAAAATTAGTGGCCCTAGCATAATTGGCTAATTACAGCTTGCTAGCAATTTCCATAATGGGAGGGTTGTTGGTGTATGTAATATCCCGATTTTGACCATATTACATTAAAATTGTAAATGATGTCAATATCGTTATTAAATCATGGTGAGGAGCTTAAGGCCAAGGCCCCGCCATCGATTTAGCGTTTTATGTATTGGCAATTAAAAATCAATACTTATGGTTCTCGTGCTAGCCAGGCACAATGTTAATTGAGCCATCATGTAAATATGCAATTTAATAAAATACCCACAACTAGCCATGCAATGCAACAAGTGATGGGGGCATGATTTTCACAAGGAATAGGGAGAGAAATTATTCAAACCCTTGAGCCAATAGTGTTAACTTTTAAGCCAAATGTCAATGAGAGAACCCATAAACTCTCAACTACCCATTTTTGTCTTATGCACCCAATCATTAAATTCTTCCAAGAGTTGGTTGAGGCAGTTAATGCATTGGGAATGGAGAGGTATGGCAGTCAATTTCGTGTATGTGCAAGCCATCAATCTGGGAAATCGTATTTTTGCTTATCGGGCAAGAAAACACACCCATAAAAGTGTGCCCAAACCATTCCTCACCCACAATTTTCACTTCCTCACGCAGTTAGAGCTAGCTAGGGCGTTTTCTTCACATTTTCCTTCATCTTTCCATGGCTGGAAATTCGTTTTTGTCTTGCACATTGGATGGGCAGAGGAGATTCATGATTTGTGGGTTTATGGAGGTCGTTTCTACTCCTATAAGGCGATAAACGTTTTCTGAAATCGAATGTGCTCTCCCAGGGTTGATTTTCCCTTCTACCATTTCGTTTTTGGTTGCCAAAACATTTTTCTTCATACCCAGCACTTGTGTTTTGTTGTTATGTGCATCTTTGTTTTGGTTTGAACTATAAGTAAGACTTAGGAGTGGAAGAGGACCAAAATTGGCTTGATAAACCTAGTGAAGAGAGGAACCTCGCAAAGGATCAAAGGGGGTTGGCTACTCTTTAATGCACACCTGAGCGAACACTGGAATGGAAAGTATGGCCTACGGAACTGTCTAGCAGTAAAGGGAATACTTCCTTGTTTCGGGTGTGTAGGTATTGTGGAGGCCAAGTTAGATAGATCTTGTAGAGGTGTCCATAGATCTATGGTTGAGCTCACTAGCTTAGTAATTCTTCCTTTCCAGTGCCTTAGCAGCCTGATAAACCCAACTGTGGATTGGCTTAGTTGAACCGTGGTGTGTATTTGGCTATGTGTGAGCCTGTTGTTCCCTATTTCCTTGTAAAAATCATGCCCAACTCGAGGGTGGCAGTTGTGTTGAAAGATTGATGAACACAACTGGCCTATGGTTGGGTAGAACGTTGAAGCGGCATAGCTAGTTGCTCGGGGCAGCTCATTTTCAAGATAAGTACTCTCTTGTATTAACTCTGCAATGTATTATTTAAGAATTATTATGAATGTATTGGATGAATGTATTGAATGAGATTTACTTCCGCTGTATTTTCTATATTATACATACACGTGTATTTTACTTCCAATTCATTTTTTATTATGTTCATGGGGCTAGATGCCCGGTTAGATAGCAGTTCGTTGCGTCCTCTCCGTCGCATTGGGTCGACGAGAGGGGAGGGGACGTGACAGTGTATGTAGCATTTGGAGGTATCCTATCAACAAGTCGGCCCAGAAAAAAAAGAAAATAAAATTTGGGAAATTCGTTCAGGTTCATCTAGGTTCGAGCGACTGTTTTTCACTTTGCGGCTAGGATTTCAACAAATCAAATGTTTTGGCACTCCCGACGTGTTGTTAGTGTTGTATTTTTGAACCTATGAATCGCGTCAGTCTGCGTCGGACATATCAACTAGCTCACCAAGTGATTCCTGCTAGTGTAGTCGCAAATGGACAAGAGATAGAGGCGGTTGCTTGAGGTAAAGGATGTTGCTCTTCCACGACTCTCCCAGACTGCCACGACTCTCTATAATCCACGGCAGCAGGTTCCATTCTCCACAAGTAGGTTCCATAATCCAAGTGATTCGTGCTAGTGTAGTCGTGAATGGACAAGAGATAGAGGCGACTGCATGAGGCAAAAGATGCTGCTCTTCCACGACTCTCCCAAACTGCCACAACTCTGCCATGAGACTCTATAATCCACAGCAGCAGGTTCCATTCTCCACGGCAGCAGGTTGAAGGTTCAAGGAGTTCACATTCCATTGACAATTGATTTTTGAATGTTTTATATTATAATTTTTAAATATAGTTTATATTTGAATGTTTAATATTATGATTTTTAATTATAGTTTATTTTAAATGTTTTATATTATAATTTTTCATTATAGTTTATTTTTAAATTTTCTATATTATAATTTTTAAATTTAGTTTATTTTTTAATGTTTTATATTATAATTATAAATTATAGTTTATTTTTAAATGTGTTATAATATAATTTTTAATAACAATTTATTTTTAAATGATTTATATTATAATGTATAATACCATTTATATATATATATATATTGAAAAATGTATATAGACGAACCTTATGTTGAACCTCATCCGAACCTCATCGACAAATTCAAATCCGAATCGAACTTAAAAGTCGCCGAACCCAAATTCAAACCCGAACCTTGTGACATAGTAAACAATTATTATGATGCTAAAAACAAGTCGGCCCCATCAAGATGTGTAAGTTGGCCCAGCGGAAAAATGAAAAGGTAAACATGAAGAGTATAAATAAAGGTGACGCCTCCCTCTTTTGTTCACTCAAGAAATTCACTCTAGTCAGCTACACAAGTGCACAAGAGAGAGAAGGAAACTAATTATGGGGCTGCTATCTTTGGAGAATTTATTATTTGGTTCTTTTGGTTTATCTCCATCTTGGCTATGTATCTGGATGTACTTAGTATCTTGAATTGATTCTCTGAGTAAGAAAGGTTGTTGGTTTTTTCTCCCTCGAGTAGACGGGGTTTCCCATGATAAATCTAAGTCTCTTTGTTTCTGTGCTTTGGTTGTTCTTTCAGTGATCCTATCTTTTATTACTGCTGCAAATATAATTGAAATTATACTGCTTCTATATTATAAAATCCAACAAGCGCAAACTTCTATGTCAAAGAAGGGAAAGAACACAAAAAATGGCTTACCCATGTCCTCCAATGCCTAGAGGAAATAGCACATCCACAACTGTAATAACTAATTTTGTGTAAATTGTCACTAAATTATAGAAAAAACAAGGATATGAGCCATCACACAGTCAGAAATTAATCCATGAAGCATTGACACAGGAGCATACACAATTTTGACATGAATATTACAACGGAATAGCAACTTTGAATTATTGTTATATTATCACAAAAGTTGTGGTTGCCTCTGTAAGAGATCCTATCCAGGATGGGCAAAGAAAGAGAAGCCAAACCAAGTAACCTCAAAGTGCCTCAACCCTTGCAAGCATAGTTACCGGATTCGGCCCTAGGCCTAACCGCACCTGAATCAGATTCCTCCGAATTGGATTCTCGAATTCTACCACCTCGTTTTGACTAATATAAAGTTGTTTACATAGGATAATTAAGGTTAATTAGGATTACGGTTTTGAATCCTCGATCCTAATTTTGGGATGAGTGTCGCACCTGTATCGGATTCTTTAGTCGATTCCGATCGCACCCACGGTTCGTGTAACTTTGCTTGCAAGTGATGCAAGTCTCACACTGGAAGAGGCGCTCTTCGCTTTAAACCAAACCGGAGCTAGGCCAAGGTGGAGACTCTAGCTAGGTTGTAAAGGCTAACTGAGACACACCAACACACAAGCATACAACAAAGAAGCAACCAATGGTGGTCTTGCTAGAAGAACCCTAGATCAATGAAAATAGCTAAAGGACGAAATTCCTTAGAGATGCAAGGAAATCAACCCACTATCGAGATGTCAATAAGCAGGAATACCCAGGCCAGACCTTTAAAAGGAGGCCCTCCCCCTTCCGTCAAATAATGAACTTTGTCTTTTGGAATTGCAAAGGGCTTGGCAATCCGTCAAAAATTGAAGCTGTTAATGATCTTATTAGAATGGTCTCTCCAGATGTTCTTCTGCTCCAAGAGACAAAAATCGGTGAAGATATTCTTCTATCCACAATCAGCAAGAAATGGAAATCGAAGATAGGAATGGTTGTGGGTGCCAGAGGCATCGCTGGTGGAATTGCCACTTTATGGACAGAAACTGTCTTTGCTTTGGAACAATCTCACATAACGCAGCATTGGTTATTTTCAAAACTTCAGCATAATTCAAGTCAAAAATCATTCTATCTCTTCAACCTCTACATGTCGGTCAACTCCTTGGAAAAATGTGAATGTTGGAGCATGTTGGATGCTTATCTTGCTGCTAATTCTTTCTCAAATATCATCGTGACAGGTGATTTAAATATTATTTTGAATGATAAAGAGAAATCTGGAGGAGTTTATGGGAGAGATCCAATGCTGAGAGTGGTGGATAATCTCATCTTAATGTGGGAGCTTATTGATTTTAAACCAAAACGAGGAAGATACACATGGTCAAACAACAGAATTGGTGCAGCAAACATTTTAGCCAGATTGGATCATTTTTTGGTGCAAAGTTCTTTGTTGCTAGATAAAAAAGTCATTTCCACCAGCATCTTGCCAAAGATTACCTCAGACCATAAGCCAATTTTGCTACAGATTGCAGATGAAGAGGACCTTGGCCCCATTCCATTTCCGTTCAGTCCACTGTGGAAAGACAGAGATAGTTTTATGAGTACTGTAAATATGGCTTGGGATCTTCCAGTTGTAGGATCGTCGAATTTTGTTTGGGAGAGGAAGCTCAAAAATACCAAAGTTGCATTAAAAGAATGGGTGAAACTCAGTCAAAAATCTCCAATCAGTGAAAGGAAAGAAGCTTTGGAAAAATTGGAGAAAATCCAATTGGAAATGGAAATCTCAGAAATTACTCCCGCCTTGCTAGAAAAAGAGCAAAAATCTCAATTCAATTCTTTCCAGGCTTTTAGGCGTGAAGAAGAATACTGGAGATTAAAATCTCGCAGTACTTGGCTGAAAGCTGGAGATCGAAATTCCTCTTTTTTCCACAAGCAATGTAGAGTCAGACTTTCTCAAAACCATATCGAAAATATTCTCCCTGTCTGGTGAACCGGTCAAAGGAATTTCACAAATTAAACAAATGGCTGAAGAGCATTTTCAGAACCTTTTTAGGGATGATGGTTCCTCTGACTCAGATTTAGCCTCTGATTTTTTGTCCAACATTCCTAGTTTGGTGAGTGAGGCAGAAAATGGAGAGTTAATGAAGCCCTTTACTAAGCAAGAAATTATTGATGTGATATGGTCCATGGAGCCGGATAAAGCCCCAGGCCCTGATGGCTTCTCCTTTCATTTTTATCGAGTCTACTGGTCAATAATTAGGAAAGATTTACTCTGGATGATAAAAGCATTTCAGGTCAAAGCCAAAGTGGGTGGATGCAAAAACTCCACATTCCTTGCTTTAATTCCTAAAGAAGTCAATACTTCTTCTTTTGATCGATTTAGACCCATTTCCCTTTGCAATGCTTCCTATAAAATCATTTCTAAGCTTTTAGCCAACAGACTTAAACCTCTGCTTAGGAAATTGATTTCTCCTCTTCAAGGCTGGTTTGTAAAAGGTCGACATATTCTAGATAATGTAATACAAGTCCAGGAAGCTATGCACTCCAGCTTTCATCGGAAGGAGAGGGGCATGCTTATCAAACTCGATATGACAAATGCATTTGACAGGGTAAAGCTTTCCTATCTCTTCTCAGTTCTCCGTTTTTTTGGATTTAGTTCTGCCTTCATAAATTTGATAAAAGCTTGCATTAACAATCCTTGGATAGCGCCATTAGTAAATAGCAGACCAGCAAACGTTTTTCAAGCTTCCAGGGGTCTTCGTCAAGGCTGTCCTCTATCGCCTTTTTTGTACATTCTCATGGCCGATTCATTAAGCAGAAAGCTAACAGCAGGGAAAAATGTTGGCATTATCCCGGGTATTTTCTCAGCAGCAGGAGTTGAAGCTATTAACCATGCACTTTTTGCGAATGACACTTTACTCTTGGGAGGGGCTTCTTTAAAAATGGCAAGAGTGTTTTCAGAAATTATGCATAAATTCTTTATTATTTCAGGGGCACTCATCAACAACAAAAAGAGTGCAGTATTCGGATGGAATGTAGATCAATTTAAAGTTGAAAAAATTTCTCAGATTTTGGGTTTTGAAGGATATGTTTATTGGGACAAGGTAAAATATTTGGGTCTCCCATTAACTCTGGGTCAAAATAACCCTTCTCTTTGGCTGGGTATCATTAGCAAGATTAAGGCAAAGATTGTTTCGTGGGGTGGTCATTGGCTTACGAAGGCAGGAAAGGTAATTTTGATCAAGTCAGTTCTTTCATCTCTTCCCATTTATCAATCTTCTCTTGTCCTAGCGCCAAGAGGGATTACGGATCAGATCTCCAAACTAATCAGAGATTTCCTCTGGAGAGGTGGCAAAGGAAATCAAAACCGAATGCATCTTGTTAAATGGGAAACTATAAAGAGATCTGTTCTTGATGGAGGATTGCAAATTAAAGACCCAAGACTGTCGAACATAGCAATGGGAGGAAAATTGCTATGGCAGTTTTTTTCTAACAAAAAACATCCAGTAAGTAATATTTTCTGGAAAAAATACCTTCATGGAGGGAATCTAAGAAATCTGAATATGGCAAATACTCCCAAAGGTTCGAATTCATGGAATTTATGCAGGAAAGGATTAGATTTTTTTGTTCAACATCTTTTTCGAATACCAGGCAATGGTAGAAAGACCCTGCTGTGGGACGATAAAATCAATGGACAAGATCCTTTAAATTCTGAAAATTCCATCCATGAGATAAAGAACCGGTTGATTAATAAAGGAATTTTTCAATTGGCTGATATATGCCTTTGGGATGCTAAAGGAAACTGGATCGCGTGGTCTTTTCCAGTCATTTCAGATCGTGATCTTCCATACTCCTTTGCTCTCCAGAAATCGTTGATGGACAAATTGGCTGGCAAGGCTCCAGTCCATCGCTCTTGTAATGATTCGTGGGGCTATGGCGTTAGTGGTTCCTACTCTGCAGATGTTGGTTACAAACTATTATAGAATTCTTCCCAGATCTGTGTGACGGCCTCCAGTTGTTCCCCCAACGCAGCATTTTGGAAGCTAGTTTGGAATCTTCCCAACTTTCCAAAAATCAATTTCTTTATTTGGACTTTAATGCATAAGAAATTATTAACTGGAGAAAATTTACTAAGAAGAGGTTTCTTCGGACCATTCAGATGATGCTTCTGTCACAGAGTTGCTGAATCCTCAGCACATATTTTTGTTGAATGTGGTTTTGCTCAAAAAGTCTGGGCACTTGTAATGAGTGGGCTGCCTTACTCTTTTGATTCTGCTAGTGGTAAACCTGTCATGCTTTTTAAAAATTGGCAATCAAGATATCCGGGTACCCTTCCGTCTAGTCATGAATGGAGGAAAATCTGGCAAGCCATTCCAAAATTTATTTGGTGGAAAATTTGGCTGGCTAGAAATGACTTAATCTTTAATAACAAAATTCAGAAACCAGAAACTGTAGCATCCAAAGCTAAAGCATTTCTTCTTGAAGCAATTGGATCTCATCAAGTTGATGGAACCAAATTAGAAGCTAAACTCAATTGGCTTGGCACGAAGCAAGTGGTTAATACTCAGATTGGATTTAGCAGGCCTGTTATAAAACCTTTTTGGCAGGTCAGACTTTCAGCAAATGAATTTTCAAAATTGTGGAAAACCAAAAATAAAGTCTCAATCTTCTTTGACGGAGCGTCAAAAGGAAACCCGGGGAAATCAGGGGCAGGGGGCTTGATTTTCTATCCTGGCAGAAAGTTAGAAACTAGTTTCAATTGGGGAGTAGGACACATTGCAAATAATCAGGCAGAATTATTTGCACTCCTTAAAGCATGTCAACTTGCATAGGAAGAGGGACATAATAACTTGCAAATATTTGGAGATTCTGAAATTATCATTAAAATTTTAAATTCTGATTCATTGTTCAACAATCCTAGTTTGAATGTGATCATGCAAAGTTTGCATTACATTTTGATAGATTGTGCATCAGTAAATTCTTATCACATTCTTCGTGAATTGAATAACCTAGCAGATACCAAAGCAAATCAGGGTTGTCTTCTTCCTCCTGGAATGCCAAGAGTTAATGAAGGACCATGTTCACTGCATCCCATTCCTTGATAATGGATGTTTTTTATGTAAGAATTTGTTTTTTCGGAACAATTTGTAATTGGGTGAAAGCCCAATCTATTCTTTATCAATAAAAAAATAAAAAAAAATCGTTTTGGTTAAAAAATAAGTATAAGGGTTACATTATACTTGGGTTGTATTATTTCTAAGCATTGGTATGATAATGCATTTGGTTGCGCATGGTTGCATTAACAATGGATCTCCTCATCCTAGATTGATGGCCTGCCTCCTTTGTGTTTGGTTGGGAATATGGTGAGCTCAGCCCTCTTGTTGTGTAATCCATAACCTAAGTATTAGTTAGAGGTTGGTTATTACTTTAAGTTCTTGGCCTTGGCTTACAGTATACTGCTTGACCCCACTCATTTTGATTGCAATCAAGGGCTATGTTCAGAAACCATTCGATGTGGGTCTTTGAACATTGACTTTTAGCCATGATTAGCACCGATTGCCCATGGGATTTGATGTTATGTTATTAACTGCTAGGTGTACCCCCTGTTGGGAGTCATATTGGCAATTGAATGGCATTTAACGTAGCAAGATTGTGGCAGGTAAACAGGTTTGATGTCCTCCATTTATTTGGATCCAAGGCCTGGCTTGGGCAATGCTCATTCAGTTTCACATCTTTTCATGCAAGCTTGGACTTTTAATAAGTATGAGCATTGTTGGCATTGAACCCCTTAACTAACTGGTTCTGTAATTAGGGATTTTCCGTCAAATTCATTTCACACAAACCCAAATCCTGTTTAACTCTCATGTATCAATTATTATGTTGTTGGCTCTCTGTCTGTCTTTCATTGTCGTGTTGGCACTGATGTCTTCAATGGTCTTTGTCCATTGTATTTGGTTGGGGATCACACTCATGGATGTCCTGTGTCATTCACTATGCCTTTAATTGAAGATGGCTCAGTTGTATACATTTTATGTCTATCATCTTTCATCTAAATCCTATTATGTCAACATTGCATTGTCCATAGCTTAATATTGCAATCTTTTTAACCCAGCTTATTACTGTATATGGCTCAAGTGAACATGGCTTAACCTAAATTCATGGCATATATACCTTTGATGTGTTTCCAAAAGTTAATTAAGTTGTTTGGAAGTATTGAGGCCATGCTTTTGGAATTATTTGATTCAAGTGGACACTGTTATACTTCATGGCATCATCTGGCTTTTATATGGCATGCATGTGCCTTCATTTAAATCCTATTATGCCTCATTACATGCTTATTTGATAACAGTGTAGCTCATCAACCCTTGTTAAATTTTGAGCAATTACAATAAAAACATGAATTGTTGATGCAGACTCTCGTGTGACAGGAAGACTCCTTGCCTTCTCCCTCACTCATACCTTCCTTTAATTTGGTCCAATTTCTTGCTGTTTCCGAGATTGCTTCTATGTAGTGACCCATATGATTACACTTGTATTCTCACATGATCCATATGAATGTTTGCTCTTTGTTTCTTATGGTGTAATGAGGGCTAAAACATAGCTTCACGGCCACCTGCTTATAAATGGCCACCTGAATTTCTAGAAAGGCAAAGATGATAGATCCCCTTGATTTGGTATAAGAATTTTGTAAGCCATTTTAAGCAATTAGATAACAACAGAACCCATGAACAGGACCAAGAACAGCAAGCCAAGCAACCCAATCAAAGTGCATAGTAGTCCACACCCTCCAAAGATGAAGACATGACTCCAGGTCAGACGAGGAAATTTGGTCTCCTCAACAGCCCGTTGACAATCAGAACTCCTCATTTTTGGTTTTGTAAATTTTGGTTCTAAAACATTTTGCAAGAAAATCTAGCTTTGGATTTTGCTCATAGAATCTTATCTATGAAAAATTCCAATCTACAATCACCTTCTTTCTAACAACTACCAAAACCATAAAAAGTGGGTCAAGAACCCCCCAGATATTTTTATAAGACCACAGCACTTGGGCCAGAATCACTACAATGTCTTATTGCTACAAAAATAAAGGACAGGCTATCTTAGCCTACATCTGCAAAAATATGAAAATATATTTTTATATTTAGTATCCAAATTTGAAACAAATTTGAATTTTGTTTTATAAATGTCTTTTTTTAAACCAAAATCATAGAAGTGAATTAGCTCCTTCCTTCCATCATGCCCCTTATCACATGGATGGGTGCTTCGATATATTAACTGTCTCAATGTTCCCAATTCACACAAAACCAGACATGACGCTTTCCAGATATCAGCAGTTTACCTAGCATTGAATTGACAACTAAAGCACCTATTTTGAAGAGTCTCCACACATATCCTCCATTAAGCACAAATGAACAGTCTAATATAGTCTTTGACACTGAACTCTAATATAATCTCTATCAAAATAAATTTAGACACAGCCATATTGGACAAGGTCCAAGGATCATACATGCTGAAATAACTTTTTTCGGTCAGCTTGCAGCTGAAATTTAGCAATTTCACAAAAATGCCTTTGATAATGACAAGTAACAAGTTCAATTTTTTGTCAAGTAGCTTGAGTCAATAACATTCTCTTCAAAATATATCTTTGAAACACATTCATCAAATGCATACCTGGGCTTCAGAACTCTGTGAGCTTCCTTGAGATAATTTGGGAAGTCAGTTCCCATCAGTGAGAGACAGAAAACAGCAACATCAACTGATGATGCAATCAAGGGAGTCTGCAAAATAGACATTACATAAATATGGCTGGCAATATGAACATCAGAACTTTGTTAATTTTGTACCTAGGGAAGTGTTCCCCTAAGTGACTTTAGCCTTTAGTCACTTAGTGAAGGGAAATAAAGTGAACCTTGCATTAAATGACTTAAGTGACATTTAATTTGACTTTAGAGAATTAAAGTCAGTTTTTGATAAATTTAAGTGGGTCAATGAAATTAATATTTTAGAAATAAAATATGAGCATTTAATTTCAACCGTCCATCTAATTCATTCTTAGCCATTGGATTAGATGCCTCTTCACCTACCTAGGGTTGAGAAGCAAAAAGCAAGGAAAAGGCAAAATGCATTTCATTATTGTTGATGAGATTGAAGAGAGAGCTGAAGAGAGTAAGGGCATGAATTCCAAAACAGGGCTGGAAGTGATTTTCAGTGGGAACGAAAATCGAGGGGATTAATTGCTGGCACAAATTTCGAGTTGAAGGTACAGCCTCATTTATTGCAGGCACACAAATCGAGACAGTGTACGGCCAGTATTTATTGTGCACAGAAATCAAGGAAGGTACGGCCTCATTTATTGCAGGCACTGTTTTCGAGGAACTGTACGGTGCATTTATTGCAGACCGTACAGTACGATTTCAGCACGGTTTTCGAGGACTGTTGGGCACGGAGTTCAAGGCAGGGACAGGCACAAATTTCGAGGAGCATTCTGTACTTTTCAGGCATAGTTTCGATGTGTACGGCAGCATTTAATGATGTCCATACAATACGGTTTTCTGCTGAGTTTGGCACGAAAATCGAGGGCAGAATATTGCTGATTTTGCACAGAAATTGAAGCTGATATTTGCTGCTATTTTGGGCACGTTTCTCAAGAAAAGAAATGCACAGAAACCAAGGCAGCATATGCACGGAAAACGAGACAGTGCTGCTGGTTGAGATAAGTTGATTTTTTACTGTAAATGAATGTCTGATTTTTCCTGAAGATCATAATAAAAACTCTCTCTCTCTGACTGGTTTTCCCCTTGTGGGTTTTTCCAGGGCTATTGGGCGAAAATTCCGAGTACTGTGTGTTGAAAATCCTTGTTTGACAGCTTGCTGGTTTAATGAACAATTTCTTGAATTTCACTTCAGCCGGTTATGCATTGGCTTGAAGTTACTTATGAAATTTCTCTGAACAATTTAAACACGCTGAAAACAACTAACAGGCTGTAAATAAACACATGCACACCATAAAATTTGACACAGTAATTTTTGGCAAATTTGCCCTGGATAAAACCCCCACGAGGAAAACCAGTTTGAGATGAGAGCTTTTATTATTTCTTCAGTAAAATGTAGGACAGAAAATGAAAGATGAAAATACAACTTATCTCCACCAGAATTTCTCTCAGCAATAAATGCACATGTACAGCAAACCCTAACCGTACATCTCCTCGAAATTCGTGCCGATCTGACAGCAGATCTGTACAGCAAACCAGCCGTACAAATTCCTCGAAATTCGTGCCTATTTAGTGCAGTCCGTACACAGTCCGTACAGCATTAATTACAGCCGTACTTACCTCGAAATCTGTGCCGAAATTTACTCAGCCGTACACAGTCCGTACTCCTTGATTTCCGTGCAGCATTTAATTCGGCCGTACACCTCGAAATCTGTGCAGACCTGGCCGTACTCCCTCCTAGAAATTTGTGCCAATAAATGCAGCCGTACTCAGCATTAAATGCAGGCCGTACGATCTAGGG
>LPNX010340947.1:62921-96740 GCA_001517045.1 Pseudotsuga menziesii | reverse complement strand
CAAGTTATCAAGGACTGCTCATCTCTGCTGTTGCTGGAACACTGCTCATTACCACTGCTCATAAATCATATCAGGAATCCTGCTAGTCACTGTCAACTGCTACAAGCATCTGCTCTCGTGCATTATTCTGTCAGGCACATCATTCTGATCATAAGCATGAATACATCATGCTGCTGTCAGCATCATTCCATAATCTGCTCTTATCATGACTTAGCTCGTCATTAGAATAGCTCAGTCTTGGACTGATCACACTCTACACTATGTCTCATAAGCTAGGGCTGTCATCTTTGTCATCAATCAAATGTTCAAGTACTGCTGCTAATGATCTGCTGCTTATCCCAACTAATCCTCAAAACAGACTGTTTATTTAGACTTGTCAATGCATTGGACTTAGGGCATTAACCAACCCTTGTCATCACTTGTTCACACACCATTGTACTGGACATCACTGCTGTTATACATCTGAACTGAACACTATTCATAGTTCATCTGAGCAAAGAGGGCTGTTCATACCCTTTGCTTACTGCCAGAACTTATTCTTTCCACATTATAAGCAACATACTTCACTGAGCAAAATGTCTATACTTCACTGTGCAAATAAGGCATCATATATTTCTAGCATCTCAATGTATAAACTTCTTAAGGCACACATACATACCTTCACCTTTCACTTACCTGGGTTATCCATTCAAAGGATCTGGGTTGTACACTGAATTATATCACTGTGTGTGCTCAGCATATCACTCAGAAGTCAAAACATATCACAGCATATCAGTTTCTTGCTGTCAATTATTGTTATGTTAAACTGTCAAGTCAATCTGCCACTTGTGATCAACTATTGCACTTGTCATTCACTGTTGTTCTTGTCATCTGTTACTGTCATAACACATTACTGCCACTGACATGCCAAGGCTGTCACTTTCATCAAGCTGTCATCTTTTAAAATTGCTAACAGACTGTCAACACCTTCAACTCTTAGTCAACCACTGAATTTAGTTATTGATGAGTGATCTCCTTTTACACCTAATATGAAACACTGTCATAAGAATCTTCTGTAGATTCAAATAGCTGCTACCAAGTCAAAACTTCATTGTTTTTGAGTGATGTTATGGCCCAAATTCAGAGATGGATTAAGTATTGAAATCATGTCCAAGATCTGTGTACTGCAGCTGCTACACACTTCATACTCCACTGTGGTTATCTCAGAAATTAACCCAAATTCAGAGTTGTTCAAACTTTAGAACTTCACCTTGACTGCAGCTGCCAACACATGCATCATTCCCATCTCGAACTTCGAGCAGCACATTCATTACTAAGGGCTTGATCAGCATCTCACCATCATACACTACTTGGGCATCCACATTGTATTACTCTGCACTTATTTTCCCAATACAAGTCTATCCAAGCATCTGTATTCAAATATGATTAGCATCCTCTGTTTTCAGAATTCTGACCATAAAAATTTAGTTCCGTTCAAACATTATATGGGCTAAACTCGCCATTTGTTTTGAAAGATTTAATTACACCAAACTGATCCAAATTCAGGGTTAGAACTCTGCAATACTGAGTTATATGACCTATTTCAGCACCAAAAAAAAATTGATACTGAAAAATTACTCCTCTGACATGTGACACAAAGAGTGTGTGCAGACTGCCACTGTGTGTGGTCTGCTGCCCAAAAAAAAACAAAAACGCAGTCTGCTGCTACTGTATCTTCCTGCGGCTGTCCTTAGGCTAATTCTGTCCCAAAAATCAGAGTTAATAAAAGGATACAAATTCTGTCCCAAAAGGAAAAATTCCAGCTGTTCTTTTCCTCTCCTGTTGCTGCCTCAGTGCACCAGTAACCCCCGAAATCACAGAGCTCTTATTGCCCACAAATTCTCCTTTAACTGCCTCAGTAAACAGTCCAAAAAAAAAAAATCACAGACATAAAAATGTCTGCTGCTGCGTTTTTCTCTGCTGTTGCATTTTTCTCTGTGCCTACACCTGCTATTCTGCGGCTGCCTCAGTGGACTTGGACTGGGACAGTCAGCTCTCCCGGCCTCAAGATGTGTTCTTTATGTCTCAAAAGTGCACCCTCTACTCAGGAGGTGTGCCCTCTCTCTCAGAAGTGCACATCTATTTCTCAACTCAATCAATCTTTGATGAGATCCAGTGTGATGATCTCCTACACTCCTGAATGATGTGCCCCTCACTCTCAGAAGGAAGTGAGCCCTCACTCTACAGGGAATGCACTCTCTCTATCTCAAAAACGCGCCCTCCTCGTGCACTAATTCGCTCAACCTATAGCCCCTCACTATCTCTACCCTGTATCACACAAGTGTGTGCACTTTTACCCTCTACATACCTTTTATAACTCACTGGTGAAATTAGGGTTCAAAATACCTAATTCACTTTCATGCAAAAACCCCGTCATGCAAACTTTAATTAAAAATGCATGCATGCAAATCCTACATGCAACTGGTAAAGGTCTCAAAAACCTTTGCATGCTTTCATCACTGAATCCATGCAACCTGGTAATGTGTTTCTCACACACTACATTGATGCCTACCCTGTTAAACCTTCATGCTAGGCATAAGCACATGAAGGGCATCCTGAAATACTAATCTCAACACTCCCTCTTAGAGAGGGAGGTCCTTCTGACAAGTCCACCATCAAAATCCCTCTTCAAACCCCTCATACTGTTTATTGTAGAAGCTCCCTCTAACTCTAGAAGTTGACCCTCTATTGATCATGTACTCAAGCCCGTAGACCTATGCCTGACAGTAGTGCTTCGAGATGTCCCATCTCACTCCTGAGCACTATCTCGCTTTGTCATCTCAAACTAGCTTAACTTCCTACTAGCACTAGAATGAGCTTTCCACTCATCTCTCTGAATTAAGGAATCAGGATTGACTACTCGGTACCACTTCAATCCTTGGAGCTTTTTGCTCTCTGTTTGTCTCAAGACTCGGAACCTGTTATCCACCCAGATCCTCCTAACGTAGGCTGTCCTCGCACTATGCACTCCCTATCAATCTATGCCAATGAAACTGCATCCAGGATCTCCCTGGATCCACCTACAGGATTGCCCACCAACCTGTGAAACTTGCCTTGTATGATGTTATGCCTCACTGTTGCATCCAAGGTCACTCCCTCTGAATATAGAAGCCTCTGTCCATCCTAGACACCATACTATATTCCTCATCTTCCAGAGTTGACACTAACGGAATGTAATAACCCAAGCAAACCCTAGAGCAAAATTCTTGAACTGTTTATGAATTTCTTGGCCTAAGAATTTCATCAAACACTTGAGTTCCAACCAATGAAATTGTATCCAATCCCTTCTGAACTGATAGGGGCTACTATGTATGTAGATTGGCTAAGAACTTAAGTCAAACACTTCAGCAACCTATGGTAACATCATCTTACACCTTCCACTAGTTCACTGCATTTGTTTAAAGGCTATTTGGACCAATACTTCCCTCAGATATTTATGCATACAACACACTGTTAAATGCTGATTCACATAATAAATTTCAGACCTCATTCATGTCCATGGTACACACAGGGCAGGTACTCAACTTTACTGTTTAATACAAAATAAATTCTAAGGAACAGTCACAGTGCTCAAAGGTACAGGCAATCTGATTCAGGACTAATGTCAAACAGCCTTCTTAAATACTACTGTAGACTACTGTTGGAGTCAAATAATTTTGAAAGGCACTTTAGGGCAGATCTGGGTGTGAAGTTTTGTCAACTTGTCAAGCACTTTGCATATGTAGTACTGTACAAGCCTGTATAATGTAGAGCCAAATCTCCTTGGTTTGGTTTGATGTAATGGTTGGGGTCTATGATCCCAAAGTCATCCAGCACACAACATTTTTTAAAAATATAGCACAAAGCACTATGCTTAAAATGTACCTTAGTTTGACAACATAGTGAATGAAAGTTTATACCAGATTTATGAGATTTAGTTCCTGTAGATGACTGCTGGTAAAGAATGCGTATGCAGTGATTTTTAAATAGAATAAATGCAAGAGAACTCAATACTGAATGGTACCTTCTCTTCCACACAAAATCAAGTAGTACATTCAGCTTCTCTGTGGACATTTAATGACTGTCTATGCATGTCCATGGTTCAGCAGTATACTCTTCTCAACAATGAACTCGGCCCTTAAATCTCCAGCTGATAGATTCTTTACTTCCTTGAAAAGAACTGAGGTTTGGACTACCAAATACTTAGCAACAGCAGCAACAAACACAAATATGGTCACTGTAACTTTTGTGTTTGTGTATTTGTTTCTCTTAGAGTAGTGCAACCTCATTGGTATGGAATACTGGACCTTTACCCAGGCTGGAACTGTCCCCACCATTATGCAACCTCACTGCTTCAACTCTGGGCAATCAACAAGGAAGTACGCCCTCTTTCCTTCTCACACAAATCAATAGATGAGAATATGCAGAGATTTCTCCTTGTCAAGGTCTGTACTTTGGCCCCCTTACTCAACTAGTGCGCACTCTTCAATACTGGCCGAGATGGTAGTGCGCCCTGTTCTCTTTGATGTCTCAACTTCCACAACTGTGCCCTCTCACAAATAACCACTAAAACTCTTACCAAACCAACTCAAGCTCAGATCTCTAAAGGTAGAAGCGATTTCGTTCCACGATAATGAAAAACATGTGAAAAATATGACTAATCTCTCCTCATAAAATAGCTAAGGTGGATGGCTTCACCACCAAAACTATTTTCCTCTCCGTTAGGGTTTTGTCCAAGAGAAAGCAAATTCAAGAACTCCTCTAGATTTCAGAAATGCAAAATACATGAATGAATGAAAAGTGAGGCTTTCTCCCTCTTTTATTCTAATCTTGACCTTTTTGGCCATTTTTACCTTTTTGCCCCCTTTAATAATAAAGTGACTTTTTCAATAATCATTTTATTAATTTATTACTCAATGCCACTTTATAATTCACTTTTTGCCTAGTGTTTTGTCCTCCAATCATTTAAAGCTCTTTGTCCTAGTTCCAACAAGCCATTACACTTAGGTGTTCCCTCAAATAAAATGCCCCAAACAACAACTTTAGTGCCATTAATCAATTTATGCCCAATAATTCTCCCAATTTACGGGAATCATCGAAATGCATCGAAACCACGAACGGACAATGCAGAAATGATCATGATGATGAGTAAGACTAAATGGACTAGGTTAGGCCCCGTAAAACTCCTCTGAGCTCTTTGATAACATAATCGCACTCCTCTGACCTAACTAACACAAGCCCGAAAGCGTTTCCAACCGCAAGCAAGGAAATCGAGAATCGGGGACATTATAGGGAAAATCTTTCAGCTTTGGTACATGCATCCCTCCTGCCAACTTCAAGAACCTCTTGACTTGTTTAGAATCCAACCCATCCAACTCCCTCCATTGCATGCTTGAGCCTGTCTCTGAAACCCTAAGGAACACTTCTCGTATTCCCATCATACGACTAGATGCATAACCCTCTCTTTCACAGATCTGATCTCTACTATCGCAAATTTGATAGATCTAAACTTTGCTCTCAAAGATCTGATCTCTCCTCTCATAGATGTGATAGATCTGGTCTCTATTCTCACAGATCTAACAGATATGCCACGGATCTAGACTCTGCTCTCACAGATCTAATAAACTATTCTCTCTTTGCAATATCACTGTGTAAACCCTTGATTTCTTCTCAAAGACGACGCTCTGATAACATGTTAATTTTTAATCTACTTCCCTAAGCTTAACTCTGATTACTACTTTCAATCAATTCCTAGATACATACACATAAATACATCTCAGATTTGATTAAGCAACATTAAAATAAACTCATTAGTTTGTCTAACATGCGCAACGAAACTCGAAATCAATCACACACTTAGTTTAACACAACTATTTACCTTGGAAACCCCAATGGCTAAAACCAACATCAAGGGCTTTCTTCAATCTTGAGCCAAAGTGAAAATATAGAAAGTTATACAATCAGAATTTTTAAAGTAGAGAAATTGATGCCTTGAAAAGGCGTAGCAAATCTATGGGACAAACCCTAGCTCTGCATGTCACTCCAATTGTTGCTCAGAGGAATGCGCCCTCTGCTCTACTCTGCTATGAATCTCTAATGAACTACCTTTGCCAATCTCTAGAAGAGGTAACTCCCTCTCTCCCTAAAGAAGTGCCCCCTCTTCACTTCTATGCTTTGCCCAATGAAGAAATGGGTTCTCAATCTCTAAAGTGCACCCCCACTCTAGAAGTGCGCCCTCAATCTCTAAAGTGCACCCCTAGCTCTAGAACTGCACCCTCTCTCCTCAGAAGTGCGCTCCTCTAACTCTATCTCTCAATCAGTCTATGATGAAATCTCACTAAGCCCTCCTCAGTCTCTTAAGGAAGACCATCTGACTCTCAGCTCTCCTAGCCTCAAGATGTGTGCCCTCTATCTTAGAAGTGCACCCTCCACTTAGGGAGGGCACCCTCTCTCTCTCAAAAGTGCGCCTCTTTGCCTCAGCTCAATCAATCTCGAATTAGATCTTGTGTGATGATCTCTCACACTCCTGAATGATGCGCTCCCCTCAATCTCAGCTCAATCAATCTCTGATGAGATCTAGTGTGATTATCTCTCTATCTCAGAAATGCGCCCTCCCCATGCACTGATTCACTCAGCCTGTAGCCTCTCACTATCTCTACCCTGTATCACACAAGTGTGTGCACTTTTACCCCCTACATACCTTTTCTAACTCACTAATGAAATTAGGGTTCAAAATACGTAATTTCACTTTCATGCAAAAATCTCATCATGCAAACTTTAATTAAAAAATGCATCCATGTAGATCCCACATGCAACTAGTAAAGGTCTCAAAAACCTTTGCATGTTTCCTTCACTGAAGCCATGCAGCCTGATAATGTGTTTCTCACACACTACATTGATGCCTACCTTGTTAATGTACCTTCATGCTAGGCATAAGCACATGAAGGACATCCTGAGGTACTAATCTCAACAATATGTGCACTACATCCTTGACGATATCCTTTAAAAATGATGTATGCAAAAGAATTCCACTGCTGTTCTCAATCTAAACTATGCTAACCAGTCTAAAGACTGTCACAAACAACAAGTCCTTTCAAGCATACCATTGTTGCAATCTGCTTTATACCAATCAGTCCAAAGACCGTCTCCCAAAGAAATACTATCAAAACTTGTCTTTTCACAAACCCTTGTCAACAATAATAAAACATGTTCAGATACCTTGGATGCACTTTAACCACTGATGCCTTCCTACAGTAGCACCATTTTGCAAAGTATAACATCATCATCATCATTTACACCATTTAATCAGTTCATAATCTGATATCAAACAGCTTACCGTCGCTTCACTACCATTGGTTTACCTGTTCCTTTCTTTCCTCTAATTGGTTTGTCATCCTCTGTTAAATTCCAGGTGACCCTTTGAAAAATTGCCACAAACAGTTAATAATGACAGCCTTCAAACAATCCGAAAATCAGCCTTTAATCATGCAAACAAATCCCTTGGTATCTGTGCTAAAATCTGCCTTTAAAAAACTGCAGCATTCCCTTCAGTTTTGTCTTCTCAAGTCTGTCAATTGATGCTTCAGATATGCTTGAAAGAGTGTCAATATAACTTTAGAACAGCAAAATATTCTACCCCTGAAATGTATCAATATGGCCCTCAAAAACTGCATAAAAGATTCACCGAGTCTAGGCTGAAAGTCTTTAGAAATACCCAAAAGCAATCATCTATAGATCTCATTCTTCCTCAGAAAATTCGTCTCTCCTTCCTGCAACTCGTCTCTTCATCAGAGCTTAATCCTTCCACACGCACAAACACACCCTAAATGAGGCGCACTCCCTCCTTATTTATACATTTCAAAGTCATTTTTTTTATTTTCTATAGAGCCGACCTTTAAATTTTATTTAACTGACTTTTCAACCTGGGGCCGACCTGTACATTATGGTTAAATAAACTTTCAAGGGCTTCTAGACCACTGCTTGACCACTTAGGGGCTTCTTGACAAAAACCTTCATAACTTTTCATTACTTAGGAGTTGGAGGGAGTTCTATATACCACAGAAAGGTCTTGGAGTCACCTTTCCAAGTATACATAGTATGACACCATTTGGCCAGATATATAGGGTGCAATATGCCTCCAAAGTTGGGGTATCTTTTAATCCTTTCTGGGGCTTCTTCTTCTTTAAGGCTTCATGGCTTCGTTCTTGCATCAATGTCCTTCAAGGGATTCTTCCTTATCTTCCATGTCCTTTTCAAGGGCTAATGCAGCACCAAAACAAAGTATGCTTGTTGCAAGGCGGTCACTACCATCCATGGCTCTCAAACTTCATCAAATAGTCAATGCATTTTCATTTCTCTTCAAGGCTTCAGGGGCTGGTACAACACGGTGTCAGATTGTCTTGAGCTTGCTTCAAATCTGATCTTGTGCTTGTCATTTTTCTTCACATCCAAGTCTTCAAACTTGTCCCATTTGACATCAATGACAACTCAAATGTCCAACAATGTACTCTCACATAAATTGAAGCCACCTTCATCCATGTCCCAGCAGTTTTATGAGTAGACCCCTTGGTCTCCTTATATTGTAGCCATTTCTATTCAAGGCTTCAGGGGCTGGTACAACACGGTGTCAGATTTGCTTCAAATCTGATCTTGTGCTTGTCATTTTTCTTGACATCCAAGTCTTCAAACTTATCCCATTTGACATCAATGACAACTCAAATGTCTAACAATGTACTCTCACATAAATTGAAGCCATCTTCATCCATGTCCCAGCAGTTTTATGAGTTGACCCCTTGGTCTCCTTATATTGTAGCCAGCTTGGCAGATCTTCACGAGCATGGGTATGCCTGCCTTGTTTGTATACAACATCATTCTTTGTCACCACTTCACCAGCAACCTTACCCCAGGGAGAAACTACTCATCCACACAGGTTTCACAACTTTCAAGAATAACATAGAGACAAAAAAAAATGATGATGCATTATCAGCCCTACAATACCCTCCAAACCTCATACATCAATGGGCATCCGTTAACGCTCAAATCTCGCACACGTGACATTTTTGCAATTACATAGTAAAGCACCGTCAACATATAGCATGCAGCCCACTAAGGCCGTCCTCATTAAGATCCAAGAAGCAACACAGTCAAAAGATACGGTTGTGCTATCAACCCTCTTGTAGGTGCACTGCTACGCATATTACCAGTTCTGTTCCCGCGCAGTACCTAAGTGGATTTCCCTTCGATATCCAAACGACTGTCAAAACGGCGGGATCTCAACCACCAACCATGCATTTAACGCTCATGAAGGCCCCTTACCAACATAAATTCGAACTTGTCTTCTAAACATGATAGATGGGCATTCAGTAGCACCCATTGTGTACCTTGAACCTAGTTCATGAGGTGATGAGGTTCACACTTGGATTTGGTTGTTTCTTTGCCACCTCTTGGCCTATAAAAGGAAGCCATGGGCATGCATCTTGTAAGCAAAAATTAGAGCAAGGTTATGTTGTTGGAATTGTGATAGAGCTCCCGTATAAGTCACATCTTCCCACTTGTTAACAGTCCCCAAGCTCCCTTGCCTCCTTCCTACAAGGGGCAAGTGTTTCTCTCCATTGGTTCTTTGAGCTACCTAGCATCTAGTGTGGACAAAATAGGCCTCCCTAAAGGGAATTGTTTGCCTCCATTTGGAGCTCACGTCTACTAGGTGACACTATATGTATTTGCTTGACCATTGGGAAACCTAAAGTGGTTCTTGCACTTGTTTCTTGTTATGGTTTGCATCCATCTTTCCTTATTGTTTATTTAAGTTATTTTTAGTTTTTGTTGTTTTATTTCACTAACAAAAGCTTGTTGGATCTACTTGGAGTTATCGCATTTGCTTTTTGTTTCTAAATATTGGGCCTAGTCAACAACCTCAAGGGATTTCACCTACCATAAGCATATTTTCCCACAACAGGGGCACAAGGTGCTATTGATGAATAGGATCCCAATATAGGCAATGATTTTAATGATATTTAGTTATTTGTTGTAGCATGAAGTTTTTGGACTCTACAAGCCATTTAAAGCATTTTCTTTGTCTATCTATTTTGATTCAAATATGGATTGCACTCGATGCTCTTTTAGTTGTATCCACCCTTGCTATATACATGAGAATCTTTGCATATTTGTGTATAATGGTTTGAAATATGAATCATATGGATGCACATGAATATGTATCTACAATGAAAATGATTTGAATTTCATATGTATTATAATGTTTAATTACGACAATATATATATATAAACGCCCCCGACGTACCCAAGTCCCATGTTTCAAAAAGTGGCATCCCTATCCCCGAACCCAAGTTTCCTGGCAACTTAGGAAAATCAGAAAGAAATGCAATCAAGATTTAGAGGTAACTGCAATACAAATTTAAACCGACATTCATTATGTAACATTTCAACTAGGACATGCCATATCAAAAAACGGACATGATGCAAATTTCTCCTAGTGCTGGTTACCTCTTCAGATAAGCTAAGGAAGTATGTTGCGAGGTTTGTACACTTCTTCCATATAATTATTATTTGACCTATTTATCAAGAGAATTATAGGAGTCCAATTTCATAAAATAAAACATAGCATACCTATTATCAGTAAAATCCTTGTCCGACTTCATACAATAAAGCCAAAAGTATAAAAAGACCTACAGTGACTCACAAGGCACAAATTCTAGTATGCATAGTAATACATAGGTTATCAAGATAAACTGTCATGCATTACCACACTAAATAAGGAAGGATCATTCTGGAACAATTCTAATGCCTCGCTGCCTCTGCACCATAAAAAGAGAAACAATAGGATACAATCAGAGAAACAATAAAGCTTAAACTACTCAAGAACTTCATTTCTAAGTTAATTAAATACTGGAACTTCTGCTGATAAGAATTAAGTATCTGAAAGCTCAACATTCAATAACCAAAAGCTTCACAGAGAATATAAGCAATGGGAAGAAACATCAAACATATCCAGTTCATATAAATGATGCCAGTGCAAAGAATTTTGCATTCCACAAGTTATTTAGCACAAGAGATCTTGGGGTATAAAATCAAGGATTTCAAGGCTCAAATCCCAAATCTCACATTATCATTACAAGGTCCAGAGTCCAGAGTCCAGCAACCTGATATTGTTTTATGTGCAAGGTTGGTATAGTTTCACTAGGTTTCAGGTGGGGGCCTGTCGGCTGTTGATTTTTGGGGTAACTGAGGACAATTGCTCTGCATGGCTTCAAAGTTGGAAGCATGCGGGGGTGTCCAAGCTTTTACTTTTTGCATACAAGTGATATTTAGTTTAGTGGAAAAAGTTAATTAATTAACTTATAAGCATGCAGGGTTATCATTACAAGGTCCAGCAACCTGATATTGTTTTATGTGCAAGGTTAGTATAGTTTCACTAGGTTTCAGGTGGGGGCCTGTAGGCTGTTGATTTTTGGGGTAACTAAGGACAATTGCTCTGCATGGCTTCAAATTTGGAAGCATGCGGGGATGTCCAAGCTTTTACTTTTTGCATACAAGTGATTTTTAGTTTAGTGGAAAAAGTTAATTAATTAACATATGCATGCAGGATTTGCATGCATGCATTTTTTAATGAGGAACTTTGCATGCGGAAATTTTGCATGAAAAGTGAAATTAGGGTTTTGGGACCCTAAAGTCACCAGTAAATTATAAAAGAGAAGCAGAGGATAAAAGTTCAAAGGATGATCAATGTGAGAATGACACAACTCAGAGAGTGAGCAGTCAAAGAGCAGGGGCGCAGTTCAGAGAGTGAGGGCACACTTTTTCACCCGAGAGGACAAAGAGAAGAGGGCACATTTCTTTCAATGATTGAGAGGGGGCTTACTTCAGAGAAAGAGAGGGAAGGTCTTCATCTGGAGAGAGAGAGAGGGCGAATTCATCAGAGACAAAGATTGTTTCTGAGAGAGAGCGAATTCACGAGCAGATATAGAGAGGGCAACTTGCCAGCTAGAAGGGGGTGAATACCCAGCTACGGAGGGCGATTTTTCAGCAGTGCAAAAGGGAGCAAATCCCAATTCAGTCAGAAGGAAGAGGGGGACCGAATACCCGAGACGTCTTCAGAACTGATCAGTCAAGTTTGTGTGAATACTGTGCAAAACATCTATGTATTTCTTCTGAAAGATAATAAAGAACTTCTACTCTCTCACTGGTTTTCTCACAAGGGTTTTTCTAGGGTAATATTGATCAAAAATCTGTGTCAGTTATTTATGTGTGTGTGATTGCTGATTTGAAAAGAGTAAAAGACTTCATGTGTTTATAGTTAAAATAATAGTTTATACTCATATATGTGCTCCGGCCAGTAGGATTGAATTGGGCATTAAACATCTGATTTAGCGAGACTTGAAACCAAATTGAGGTCAGAGTATTTTCTGAGATTAAGAAAATATTTACATAGGCATACCTGCAAGTGTAAAGCTTCTCGTTCAACATGCGAAAATGCCCCCCTGACAATCTCGCTCGCATCTGCATGGCCATAATTATATTAGTGGTGATCTCCAGCCAAATTAACATATTCTAAACATGTTGAAAATAATAAATATGCAGCTTGACTCCTCACTGTCTATGAAAGAGTAAATTATAGGATTCAGGCCCTGAAATGAAACCAAAGAAAATTCAAAATAACATAGTATAGCAAGAAAGAGCATTTCAGTGATGCGAAGATAGTCCAGTGATTTTCTTCTTTTAAGTGAGAGTGTATGTGCACGCATGCTTGCACATGCCCATAAACACATGCAAGAGTCATAAAATGGCCTTATACAACTATTGAACTAATGAGAAGCATTCCTACTAGAATCAACTTGAACCTTTTATAATGGTCTGTCCCTCGACCACTATATATGCATCGAATTAAAACATATTTGTTTCATGGCACCAAGTTGTTTGATTAATCTCAAATTTTGAGACTCTAATGAAAGACATATCTAAAGTAAATCCACAACATGATGCACATCACAAGTGATGAGCCTACTATATTTTTATAATGAAATCATTATAAATCATATCTGCAGGTCCATGAATGTCAAATTGTAATTCAAAATACTTGAAGGATGATGCATACAAAACAATAACACCAGTACAAATAAGAGACTGGATAATTTTCAACTTTTATACCTAATCTTTTTTCCTTTGTCCTTATTCTGTGAATGATGGATTCAAATTCCCTAGTGGGTTTTCTATTCAGCAAATCTACCAAGTCTACTATGATAGAATTTATGATAACCATCAGTGTTTTTCCTCTGGCCAATATAATCTTATAGTTCATAAGAACCTTGATCATTACTCCTTTCTCATTTATTTCCTCCACCTTCAACCAACATTCCCAGCATTACTGTTAGCTCTAATACCACATGTTAAAAAGATCAACATGCTCTGATATCAACTATATGAACACCAACATTTGAACATTGTATTGACATAGTTCTATGCAGGCAGTGGAAATGAAATAAACATTCAAGCAGAAATTTGCAAATACATGGATGATTCCAAAATAAATCCATGTCATCATTATTCTATATCAGAGCACATTCACCCAATGAACAAAATGTGTTACATCTTCATTTCAAGACAATAAGAGAACCAATTTTGTCATTACATTGTGTACTCATAGATCAAGGTGATCTAAACATCTTATCAAACGTTCATTTCAAGACCATAAGAGAACCAATTTTGTCAATACATTGTGTACTCATAAATCAAGGTGATCTAAACATTTTATCAATCCTATGTCAACAATAAGCTGACACCCATGGAATCTGAATCTGGTTCCGCCTATATGTCTTTGGGCAAGTTTTCCTAACTCAGTGTCAAGCTTCCTAGATCAATCACACCAAACATGACTCCATCAACATGTGTCAGCTTCAACTAACATGTCAAGAATATGTCTTCATAGAGGCTGCCTTACTCTGACCTAACAAAGTATGTTTAAGGCAGTTGCGACACCTCAACAATATACCACTTGACAATCACCTTCAAGACTTCATCAACCAAGTCCATCAACAGTCATTTCGTATCTAAGGTTGCAAAAATCCCATGGAGACTCTGCACCTCTGTTTTAAAAATCGGTCAACTCGAACTTGAACTCGAACTCAACCAAGTTGACCATCCACCGACCTGACTCGACCTTCAAACCGGATTAGCTGACCGGTTCAATACCGAACAACCGAGTTGGTGTCTGACTCGGCCAGTTCGCTACCGAACTAGTCAATTGGGCCAAGTCCCAACTTGAACCGACCGAGTTGACTATAAAAAAAGTCTACTCTATTCAATAACTTAGCGATATTTGGTAATACTAAATGGTAATATTATCTTTCATTTTCTATCCATTTACTTAAATTTTTGACATTACCATTAATTGTTTCAGAATGTTTAAGAGTTGTTTCAGAATGTTTAAGAGTGGTTCCAACCTCATTGGACTTCATATGCGTAAGTAGAATTTTAGATCCATTCAGAATTCAACAAACTTAAGAGTTTTCAAGATTTCAGGATTGCAAAGTTTCCACCAAATTCTATCATGTATGATGGGGTATGGGGATTGGCATTTAATCAAGTACATCAACCCCTCTATATACCTAGATGTTGGTGGTGTTGACTTTTGAACTCCTCTGTCACAACCAGTGTGGGGAGCGCGCCCCCTCGCTCCCCCACACTTCCGAAAGGGGAACTCCTGGGGAAACGTTTCCCCACGTACCCCTTTTGGGGGAAACTCGGGGAAACACGTTTCCCCAAGTGCGGAACGCGTTTCCCCCAAGGGGGAGCTTCTAGGCATCCCCCCCCCAAATTTTCATTTTTAACAATAAAAATAAATGCAAATTAAAATATTAAAAAAATGTTTAAAAATTAAAACATAAAATTAAATCAAATCCTACACTAACCTAAGAATTAAGAGCTTCCTAAACACTATCCTCTCACGATTTCATTCCATAATCATACTGCAACTAAACTTGGAGCAGTCATCACTGTTCTAACTTCTTTGTGTTCATTGTTTGGTATCTATTTGACTATTTCAGACTTTAGCATTTGTTGCATTATCTTTTACAATTTTGAAATTTCAATTTAGATATACAGTGCATAATGAAAATTGTGATATTTAGTTTTTTTGTTTTTACATGGGTATAGTAACATAGCTCAGTATCATTTACAAATTTGAAATTTGATATGCTAATAACTAATAGATGTACACCCCATAATGATGAATTTAGTTTTTAGTTTTACTTTTTACATGGTAATAGTTACTGTTGGGATTTATCATTTTTATATTTTAAATTATTTTTTATGACTCCAAAGTCCCCTCATTTCCCCGAAATTTCCCTAAGATATGGGTAGCTTCCACATGTCCCCCTTGTGCGTTTCCTCGCTCCCACGCTCCCCCGCCCCGAAAACTCCGTGGAACATTGGTCACAACCTTAATAAAAATGTACTCTTCACTCAAGCAAAATCACTTATTAAGCATGGGAAGCTTTTTCTACCTTATTTTAAAGATTGGATTAGAAAGTTTCATCAAAATTGTAGGGTGTTTAGTCGTTGACTAATGTCCTTGGAGGATCCACTTTGAAATTCAAGATAGCGGCAAGGGCTAGAGCCTAGATGGAGGCATAGGGTGCTATTGATGAATAGGATTCCTATATAGGCAATGATTTACCGACATGTATGATTTATGATTTATGTTCCACATTCATTTTTTTAAATGCCCTTGCTCATTTATTAGTTTAAAATATACATACATACATACATACATACATACATACATACATATATATATATATATATATATCGTGTTTCCCAATTTCCAAAAATTTTGGGGGCGTGCTTCCAATGCGTCTCCATTTCAAAAACTCGTCCCTATTTCCCTGTTGCGTGCAACATAGAATCTAACCTTAACCCTAAAGCTACAAGATGAAAACTAACCTCATGCTTCTAAGCATTTAGCTAGTACTACTACAGTGGTAGATGACCTTGAGGACTCTAACCTTGAGCCAGATGATGATGCCATTGTTAATCTCGATTCTAGTGCTACTTCTAGTTCTAGCAATTGTGATGAGTTTGATGATTGATCATGTTGATCAATGACATGTATGATCATTGATCATCGATGTATGATGTATAATGTCGTGGCATCATAGCATGTTGCTTTTTGGACTCTACAGGCCATTTAGGCCTCATTGATTATGTAGTGTGTTCCAAATATGTATTGCACAATACACTTCGTGCTATTTTGATATATTCATCCTTATATGGTATATACATGAACAAAATTTGGATATTTTGTCTCTTATGCTTTGGAAATATTGATTAGAATCTTTAAAATATCGTTTTCTTTAAAATTTAAATATATTATGTATTTTTTAGTATACCGAGTCTTTAAATTCAACTCGATCAAGTATTACCGATTCGTTATTGATTCCAAGTCCAATTCCGAGTTGACCCTCTATCGATTCTGAGTCGAAGTCCGATTTTTAAAACATTCTACACCATGTTAACTTATCCCACACTTGACTACAATAACTTTTCCAAACTCTATCATTTTAGTATTGAAATGATACTATATGTTTATATGTTCAACGTAGGATGATATTTCATATTTTCTGCCAATGTTATTGCACAACAACTATGCCAATGTATTGTCATGGGCCTTCCCCTCTGCAACCCTATGTCAATGCACCAATATTAAAACCTGACCGCCTACTTGCATGTCTACATCACCACCATGAACTCAATGCCCATGCTTGACAATGTTGCAGTCAATTACGTTTTTGACTACTCCAACTAATGACGCCACCAAAAAATATTAACTACATAATCCATGGCTAACATTTTGGTGTCAACATTCCCTACCCAATGTGTGTCATTATATTCCAACAAACTTGGTTGTAGTTTGTGCCCATCATAGCATCATGTTGTAGTCATTAGTTCCTTGCAGACAACCAAAGATTGTCATCACAACAACCCAATATTATAAACCATAGATCCGCTAATAATTCCAATGCTTGTGCACTGTCCAACCTTATATAAACCCTCAGATACATTATTAATTTTTAAGCTTTCTCTTACTCTCTAAATCTAGGACCCTTTTTATTTCCTCCCACTCATCTTTTGTCTTTAGAGTTTAGACACATTGACCTTAATAGTTTCATGCCAAGTTCCATCAATATCCTTTGTGGCTTACACCCTATCATTATGAACATCTTCGCCATTTCCTCAATATACTTGTTCATGGAGCCATCTACTCTAAATTTCTTCTCAAAGACCCACTTGCAACCAACATCCTTTTGTCATTTAGAAAAATTCACTAATTTAGTAATTGTTAGGTTTCAATCTTATTGAGAATCTTGATTTGCTCTTCCAAAGCAACTTGACTACTGTCTACATCTTTTGAAGCTAAAAATGCAAAGAATGAGAGCCACGTAAATGCCTTACTTATTGATGAATATGTCAAACCATTGCGCTATCCATTACCAAATCTTCGCCAAAACCAAATTCCTTGTCTTCGCCTTTGTCAACCTTTGTACCATTAACTTCATTGGAATCAACCTCTTTAATCCTTAGTTGATCATCAATCGCTCCACCAATCAATTATGTGATACTCTATTTAGTACCCAAAGTTTCACCAACCTCAAAGTATTTCTCCTAAGTTTCACCAACCTCAAAGTACTTCTCCCAAGATTTATACTATATTTTTTTACAATTTACAATTCCAATATATATATATATATGGTTGAACCTAATGATGAGCCTCATCCCAACTTCATCGGAAAATCCGAACCCGAATCAAACTTAATGCTTGCTGAACCTGAACTTGAACCTGAACCTTGTGACATAGGTTTTATGTGTTAAATTAAGGCTGGGTATAAAAATCAGTGAATAAAGATCAATCAGATCTGGTTTATGAAAAAGTTAAAAAAATCAGTCTTGGAAGCTATCCCTGTATACTAGCATACTTTAGATCAGATCCCCAAAGGTATATTGGATAAAATCATAAAGTTATGCTCTAAATTCCTATGGCAAGGAAGTAGTGACTTAAAAGGTACTCACTGCGTAAAGTGGCGGAGACTGGCTGCTCCAAAAGCTTTTGGGGGCTCGAGATAAAAAAATGCTCATATTTCCTGCCAATCTTTAGCTGCCAAGTCTTTGTGGAATGTATTAACTAAACATAGCCTTTGGAGAAGGATTTTATACAAAATGACATAACCCCATGCTCCTTAGTGGACTAGATTAGAAAAGAACATAAGAATATTCAGAATGTATCAAATCAATGGAAGGCCCTGACTCTCGCCTTCGCTATCATTGGTCCTTTTTGGCTTGGAAGGTTGGCAATGGTTCTCGGGTAAGAAAAAGGGGTTGATGCAATAATGGGATGCAACAGGAAAATCTTCCTCCCAGAGGCTCTCGTGCACCATTTACAGCTGATAAGGAAAACAACACAACCTAATTGATAAGCCCAATGAGACATCCTTATGGTCACAGGCTGGCTGAAGTATGTTGATTTGGGTCTTGAGGGGGCTTCTGCTTTGCCTTGGGATTTATGTATTTCAGAAATTCTCAGATCTCAAACCAGACTTAATGCAGAACCTGACAAGCTTATTTGGGGTCTCAACAAAGTTGGGGGCTCATATATAGCCAGACTTGGTTACGGTGCCCTTTTCACTCGAGAAGGGGGGTTTGCCAATGGTGGTGAAATCTTTGTGGAATGTAAGAGCTCCTCCAAAAGCAAAGTTGCTATTATGGCTAGCTCAATCTGATAGGGTATTGACTTGGTATTGACTTGGTATTCTTTTTAATGATAATGACTCATGAGGAATCAAACTCCCATCTCTTTTTATACTGTTACTTTTCCATTCAATTCTACCAAGAGGTTGAAGCATCGCTTGGTTTTCCTTCCCTATGGAGAGGATTAACACTAAGTCACCTGGTTCGAGTTCGTGTTCGAATTCGGCGACCTTGGAATTCGGCAAAAAATCGGCACTTGAAATTTTGGCGATAAAAATCGGCATAAAATTCGGCATTAAGTTCGAATGACAAAAATATATCGAAATTAAAAAATATATGAAAATATATGAGATTTGGAACTTGAAAGTTGTTGTTGGAGCCTAGAAGTCAAAGCTTGAAGACTTAAAATTGTTGTAGCCTATGCAGATGAAGAATCAACAATCCTGAAGCTTGAAGGTCGAAGTTTGAAGATTTGAAGTCGGGTGTCCCACTGTCCAAACTCCACGACTCCACAGTCAGCCTTTAGGGAGAGAGTCGAGACTTGAGATTAGTCACGACTCACTACCCTAGCAGTGAGCAGCCGTAGCGTGCAGGTCCAATAGTGGGAGACTCAGGTCTCAAGTCACAAATGACGAGCGACTTGAAGATCAAATAACAGTCGACACTCTGCCCTCGAGCCGCAAGTGAGGAGTTTTCGTTGTTTGAATAGTCGCCACGAATCACGATCCACACGCATCCACCATCAGGTGATTTAGATGAATGGTGAAAGTTGCAACAATGTCGTCGGCGAACTCCACAGAGTGTTATGTAAACACTTCGAGCAGTAAAAAATGGTGTCGATGGCCTCCACGAACTGTAAACTACTAAACACGACCGAGTTCATGCCAATAGCAGAGATTGCAGAATAGATCAATGCCAACAGACAAGCCGCGGGAGGACGTGCTCTTGGTCAAAATAGTCTAGGTTTTCGTTTAACCACTAAAAAACGATTTTCAAACGAATGTACGCCGAATTTATAGCGAATTTATTCGAGTTTACTTTCGCCGAACATTAAAAATCGAATCCGCGTTTTCAATCGACAAACTTCAACGAACAAAATCGACTGGGGCAGAAAATCGCCGATTTTTTAACTTGAAGGCGAAAATTCGCCGAACACGGTGACTTAGGATTAACAATAGAAGCATGTTTCCAAACCTGTTCACAAGGAAGGAGCTGGAGGAAATATGAGTTCCTTATCTGGTTTTGTTGGGAATATGGCTTGCAAGGAACTCTTCCCTATTTGAGGATAAAATACTTCCCTCTTTCCAATTCCCAGCAAAGGTGATAGGCTTGCTTCCCTATTATAAAGAGAATCCTAAGTATGAGGGGCCTAAGATTCTTGAAGATTTTATGGTGGATAACTCTTCTCCCTGGGGTTGTTTTGATGGGGCTTGTCAAGGACAGGCTCTGCTTTGTGGGCTGGGTTTTACTTCACATCTGTTTGTTTCTCACTACTTTCACTTGTAAGGAAATTTAGGCAGTGGGACTAACCACTTGGGAGAATTTAAAGCCCTTTTTTATTTGCTAAAATTTGTTGTGGAAAGAGGGCTAAGTACTCTTCAGGTTTTCAGTAGTAATTAACTAGATGAAGGATCAGCTACAGGTCCAAAACATTGGTCTTCTTGCTATTTCTGTACAGCTAAAGCAGATTTCTAGGGTCTCCCAGCACATTAGTTTTACTCATTTGTTCAGAGAACATAATCAGGTTGTTGATCAACAATCAAAGGAGGGTCTGCTTGTCAGGAGGAAAAATATTAGCTTTCTGAATTTTAGGATGGGGGATCTCTCTGCTGTAGGCAGTCCTCTCTCAATGACTTATGAGAGTCTGTTATATTCCAGCTATGTTTTTCTTTCATTTTGTACAGACATATGTGGGGGACAGGTATACATCGGTCTTTTGAAGGGGTACTTGGAAATCCTGCTAGTATTTCTAGACTATGCATATGATAATTAAAAGGAATCTTGTCTGGCACCCTTGTGAAGGGTCTTTTATTTTTTACTGTCCTTATCACACCTGATGATTGTATTTTTCATTCTACATGAATTAAAAATACGTTTTTTTCCTTGGAGAAAAAAACAAGAGATATTGTGAGTACAAGGACAACCTACAAACCAATCTCCATAGACGGGATATAAAATTTAAATAGCGAGTCAACCTAAATAACATATAACTTTTGATTGGTATATACAGAGGATGTGATTCAAAATGAATTTGGAAGAGGACAAATAAAATAAAAAATATATCAAAAAGTGAGAACAGTTTGTGCTATGGTCACAAAACTATTCAGGTTTCAAATGGGAGGTCCTGAGAATGAAAAATAGAAACCTGATTTGCTAGAATATTTGAGTAGTTGTCATAATTTTTCATAACTTTAAAAACAAAGTCAAAATGAGGCAGAATTCTAGGAGTTTTGAAAGAGACGTTGTGAGCTATATTTTAAAAAAAAATCACCTTTATATCTGCATCAAAGAGTAATCAACATTACTTATAAATTAACCTTTAGTTTGACTTAAAATCTCTTCCAAAGAAGAGTGAGAGAGATCTCAGATTTATAGGAGAATCAAACAGACAAAGTATTTAATAAATTATATATTATTGTAAGTCCCATTATACTTTCATTTGAAAAGGATCCATAGCCTTAAGTATAAGATCTTCACACAATAACTTACATCACTGGTCTTTCTGCATGGTATGCAATGTATGATATGCACCATCTAGGAAAACCTGTCAACTACAACAAACACTATGTCATGTCCTCTCTGTGTACTTGGCAAAACAAGACCAAATTCCATTGAGATGTCTTCCCATCATACCCTCAATATTCGCAATGGGTATACAATCTTGTATTCCAACTCACTCCTTTAGCCCCATGACAAACTCTACATCTCTCAACAAATCTCCAAACCTCTTCCCTTAAATTAAGCTAATAATATATCTCTTCCAATAAGTTTCATATTTTGTCTCCCAAAGTGTCTTGCTAATCCTCCACCAGGGAACTCCCTTATCCAACTCTAGTGCAATGAACAGTTATTGATACACAATTGTTTGCATCTAAAAGCATAACCATCTTGAAGAAAATAATCCAACTCCATGCACCTATCTTGTGCCATTTGATTTCTGCACCTCTCTACAATCTACACAAAATCCTTATCAGACATGTACAATCCTTTCATCTGCTCAAACACAACCAACTCAATGCACATTGTATTCAACATCTTTTTGCTCAATGCATTAGAAACCTTGTTCTCCTTACCTAACTTATACTTCATAACAAAACAATAACTCTATAGGAACTCAACCCAGCTCACATGGCTCTTGTTCAACTTCATGTGGTTGTTTGTAACTTCTATGCTTGATGATCAGCATATGAAACAAACTCTTTGGTCGAGCGATAATGCCACGAATAATTCAACACTTGGATCATTTGCACAAAATTCCAAACCATACCTAGAGTACTCATTTCTCACATCATTTACCTTCTTGTTAAAGAATGTTATTGGTCTACCTTCCTAGAGCAAAACTGCTCCACTTGCATTGCACTCTACTAGAACACTCTACCAAAATCTGGCAATGCCAAAACCAATGCCTCTATATGCAAAACTCCTATGTACCTGCATGCTCCACTAAAATCTATGTCTTCACACACTTTGTAATTTGAGCACAAAACCCACTGAAACCTATAATAAAATTCCTATGAAAAACTGCAGTGTTGTGGAAGCTTCTTCTCTCATGCACATTGCAGGGTATTCCAAAATGACCTTCACCTTCTAAAGGTCCATACTCAATCCCTGCCAAGAGATTACAAATCTCAAATATATCAACTCTTGTTCAAAGACCTGACACTTCTTCATATCAATGCGTGATCTCTCTCTTTGCAATGCTTCCAATACCATTTCAATATGCTAATGATTCTCCTCTCTACTCCCACCACAGATTAGAATATCAACCAAGTACACAACAACAAACTTACCTATGTAAGATCTCAATACCTTGTCTCCAACCGGATAAATGTACTTGGCATGTTAATCAGTCCAAATGGCATGACCAACCACTAGTACAATCCATTATCTTTCCTGAATGACGTCTCCAAGCCATATCCTTCTATGATCCTTATTTGCTGATAACCACTTTTCATATCAATCTTAGCAAAACACCTTGCACTACTTAAACTATCAAATAAATCATCTATTTTTGACAATGGAAACATGTACTTCTTGTAATCTTGTTTAGTGCTATAAAGTCTCATAAACTTTCTCTAATCAAATCTCTCAATAGCAACTACTCTATATGTCAATTCAATTATGCATTCTCCATCGGATTCATCCTCCTTGGTGGAAGCTCATGCAGAAAATCCTTGTTTACTATGCCAACAAACTCAGCCAACATCTTCCTTATCTCCTCACATCTCTTTCCACTTCATGAAAGCATCATGTATGTTGTAGGTCTCTTTTGTCACCTTCAATAAGAAAATTGTATAACACTCCTTTGTCTATTTCACTATAATCAAAAACTCTTTTGCAAACACTGACAGAACTTGATCCTCATACTTCATGAGTGAAAAATGGAATTTCCTTTCATCTTTCATGATGGTGTATGTGTGCTTTTTTCCATCATGCATCGCACAACAATCACACTGCCATAGTCTATCCAACAAAAACTGACATGCATTCATAGGGATCACATCACACAAAATCTAATCTTTGTACTCACCAATGTTAAAAGTGGCCTTATAATGGTTAGTCACATTCACCTCATATCCGCTTTGAAACCAAAATGATCTATACGGTTCTAGGTGCTTTTGTTGTGATAACTCCAATTTCTCAACCATCTCACTGCAACCATATTCTTAGTAATACCAAAATACATAATTTATTGACAACACTTACATCCAACTTTGCATTTCGTTCTGAAAATTTTCCTTCACAACCACTTATCATCTTCCAATATATGTTGTTGTGTTGGATCAATCCTTCCTATTCACATCACCAAATGCCCGAAATGTATTGTTGTTGCTACAACTACTGTAATATCTCTCGATGTTTCTACCAACTGTGTTCTACAATCATTAACTTGGACTCTTCTTCTCAACACACCACCTTATTCCATCTTGTTAGCCTTCTCTTCGCATGGATCCTTAACATGCTATGTTGAGCCGCTATTTCTGCCTAATTGAAGGTCTTGTTCCACCAAACTAATCTTATGCAAGTTCATTTACATCTTGCACTACAAACTTCAACACGTTATCATATCCCAAAGCCCTCTGATTTTGGTCCTAATCATGTCTTACCTAAGGTCTTTCAAGAAACGCGGCCTGAGGGTATGTACCATTTACAAAAACACCCTAAAATGAAAAAATATGCACCACAAATATGGATACACGTTTCACAAATTGGAAACACATACGGAAATACCAACTTGTGTTTCTAGGTCGTTTCATGGTCCATATGTTAAAGTTTTGGTTAGGTTAGGGTTTGATATAAGAAGATCCAAATCCTAGGCTCTATCAAGCGCTGAGAGGGACAGGGATCAATCTCTCCTAAGGTATTGCACTAAAAAAAAAATGTGGTCAAGAGAGGTTTTAAAATATAATTGAAAAAACCTTATTTAAATACATTTCTTTAATTTTTTTTAATAAATTATTAACTATAAAAAAACATATTTTAATAATTATATTTCATAGTCCCATAATTTAAAAACCCTTATTTAAAACCTTGCAATACTATCATAAATGCAAAAAACATTAAATTGTTTCAACCTCGAGATTACATACATTTTAATACTATCCTAAATATAACTTTAAGTGAGGATCTTAGGATAATGTTAAAATGATTTTTAGGTATTGCATAGATTAAAGTATATTAGTATTCAAAACATCTCCCGCATACAAGGTTTTAAAACCATGTGGAAGTCCCTCCTAAACCATATACAATAAAACCATGGGTTGTTTAGGAGGCCTTGCACATGGTTTTAAAACCATTTGCAAGGCCCTCCCAAACCATGCACAATAAAACCATGGGTTGTTTAGGATGCCTTGCACATGGTTTTAAAACCATTTGCAAGGCCCTACTAAACCATGTACAATAAAACCATGGGTTGTTTAGGAAGCCTTGCACATGGTTTTAAAACCATGTGCAAGACGAACATTTTTTTGTTTATTATTATTTTGTTAGGTAGGAACATTACAACATATCCACCATATTGGGTTGTTTTTCTGGACGACATTGTTTTTGGCGGATAATTAAAAAATTTATTTTTTACTATTTTGTTAGGAACAAACGTTACAACATCTCCCCCATGCTAGGTTGTTTTTATGGCCGACATTTATTTTGGCAGATAATTAATGTTGATGTATTTGTAACTTCGGAATGTATTCATCTATGTATCTTATGTCTTGCAACCCAATGTTTATTCCGGGATGTATCTATTATGTAATTGAGTCATGTTGTCATGCCCCGATGTTTCGATCGGGAGGATCTAAAATGTAAACAAGTCTTGTCAAGTCATAGTGGGTAACCCTCCGATTGTCTATGGGTTAAAGTCCCCGCAGTTCTGGGGCACTAGGGTTATTAGACTCTCCTAGTAGAGGTCGGCCCTAGTAGGGTTTTAGTCATGCCAATATTAGTATAAATAGAGAACTGGAGTCTCTATTTAACACACAACTCATACACACTCAAGTGTAGCGCATAGTTGAGGAAGGAGAAGACACTGGGGCTAGATAAGAAGAAGGATACTGCTGTTGAAGATCACTTACTGTTTTCGGATTTTCTATTTTGGTGCTGATTCTATCTCTGAAGAAGTTGCAGGGTTTTCTCCATTTATGGTTTCCCCGAGGAAAAACACTGTGTTCATTGTCTCTTGTGTTTGATTGTTGTGCTTGTTATTCTCTCAGTTAAAGATCCTAATAATGTTAATTTAATGTTGAAAAACTAACATGGTATCAGAGCTAACCTGAGAAAAAGACACTATGCAGCTGCAGGAACTAGGGCTTCCTAGTTTGTGGATCTTCCTCCACAGATTTTCAGCAAAGTAAGGTGGAATAACTCTCCTCCTTACGGCGCATCTTTCCGTCGAAGCAGAATCCAATTCTGAGGTTTTTCAGTTTTGGACCCGACACTACTGCCGAAAATTAGGGCTTTTCACAAAAGAGGAATTTTTCAGTGAGCCCAGGCCTGGATTGATCTCCTCCCCAAAATCGAAGTTAGGGATAAATTTCAAGGCATTTGGGTGGACAGAACTCCGAAAAAGCAAAACCCTAATTTGCTCCTAATCCAGTACTACAGGATTTCAGCTCCAAATCCAGATCCAACATCTTGACCTAGTAAGATCTAAATCTTTTGTATTTCCATTTGAGGTTCCCAATTTAAGATGTCTCATCATACCAAGCTTGATGAAAAGCTTGAGGGAGCTGATAACTTCCGAGCCTGGAAGTATAGGATCTCCCTGGTCCTGGAAGAAAATGAGTTAAACTCCTACATCCATGAGGAAGTTCCAGTATCAGAGGGAGATGAGGCTAAGGCCTTACATAAGAAGAAGATGGTTATGGCAAAGAGGATCATTGTTGATTCTATCAAGGATCACCTTATCCCACAGGTGTCCTCCCTCAAGACACCTAAAGCTATGTTTGATGCCCTAACCAAATTGTTTGAAGGGAAGAACATAAACCGGAAGATGACTCTAAGGAATCTACTGAAGAATGTGAAGATCCAGAATGCAGAGACCATCCAGTCTTAATTCACAAGGGTTTCTCAGATCAAGGAACAATTGGAAGCAGTAGATGACGAAGTGGAGAATGCAGAAATTGTGATGACCACCTTCAATGGTCTCCCCAAGACATGGGACTCTTTCATTCAAGGGATCTGTGCTAAAAAGAAGTTAGTCAAGTTCAGCAGACTGTGGGAAGAATGTTCTCAAGAAGAAGCTCGGATAGCAGCTCAAGAAGAGAAGATGGGAAGTGAAGATCAAGCTCTCACAGTACAATCCAAGAAGTCCAGATCCAGCCATCACAGAAGTAAGTACTCTAGAAATAACTCTAGAAAGCCTAGAGGTAGGTCTAAGTACATTTGCTATACATGTGATGAAAAAGGACACTTTGCTAGAGATTGTCCTAAGAACAAAAGTAGCTCTCACAAGAAGAAGGGACACAAGAAAAGAGATCATGCTCATGCTGCAGAGGATGATGAACCTTCATCAAAGAGAACCAGATATGAAAGTGAAGATTCTTCAAGCGAGGATGAATATGTTTTGATCTCCGCTCTCACAGGTAACATTACTCATAGAAGTGATGATTGGCTTATAGACAGTGGGGCTTCCAAACATATGACTGGATTCAAGGAATCCTTTGTGAAACTCTCAGAACATGAATCACCTCACAAGGTGAAGCTAGGAGATGACTACCAATATCCAATAAAAGGTAGTGGGGAATCTTCCTATAAGCTAGACTCTGGAAAGTCTATAACAATGAAGGAAGTGTTGTTTGTGCCAGGACTCAAGAAGAACCTTCTCTCCATATCAGCATTGGATGCAAAAGGAATGAGGGTTGCATTCATAGATGGTCAAGTCATCATGTGGCCAAAAGGAAAGACTATGATGATGCAATAGTGATTGGTGAACAAGAAGGAAGTTTGTACAAATTGAAGGGCCATCCAGAACAAGCTTTGGTCCATGACACAGTAGAGCCAAGTGAACTTTGGCATAGAAGGCTTGCACATGTGCATTACAGAGCACTACCTCTTGCAAGAAAAGCCATTGAAGGTCTTCCAGAAATACAAGCAAAACATGATGGGGTCTGCAAAGGATGTGCGGAAGGAAAGAACACAAAGAAGACATTTCCAAGTAGTGAAAGCAAAGCAAAAGGAATCTTGGAAATCATCCACTCCGATGTATGTGGTCCTATGTCATCAAGCTCACTAAGTGGGTATGCATATTATGTTTCTTTTATTGATGATTTTTCTAGGAAGACATGGGTTTACTTCATGAAGAACAAAGATGGAGTATTCAGCAAATTCAAGGAATTCAAAGCCTTTATCGAGAACCACACTGAAAAGAAGATCAAGACTTTTCGATCAGATAATGGCGGAGAATTCACTTCAAATGAATTCAAAAAGCTATGTAAAGAATCAAGGATTAAGAGAGAGTTGTCCACTCCTTATAATCCTCAACAGAATGGGATTGCGGAACGGAAGAACAGAACTATCATGGAAGCTGCAAGAGCTATGCTTCATGATCAAGATCTTTCTATGCATCTTTGGGCGGAAGCTGCCAAAATAGCGGTGTATGTACAGAACCGTACTCCACATAGAGTACTCAAGAACAAGACTCCTGAAGAAGTCTTCTCCGGCAAGAAACCAGAAGTCAGCCATCTCAGAATATTCAGCTGTCCTGTGTACATACACATTCCAAAAGAGAAGAGAACAAAATTAGATCCTTCAGGAAAGAAGGGTATATTTGTGGGATACTCTAAAAGCTCGAAGGCTTACAGAATCTATTTCCCAGGATACAAGAAGATTAACATCAGCAGGGATGTGACATTTAATGAAGACACAACTTACAACAAATCCAAAAAGAGACCTACTGAAGAAGCAGAAGCACCCAGAATTCATGACACAACCATGAACGAAGAAATTCAAGAAGAAGATCGAGAATTTGAAGAACCACAAAGACCTGTAGATCCACCTCTGGAGAAGAATCCTCATAAGAGGAAACCTGCTTGGGTACGAGAACTTATCCAAGGTGCGGAAAGATATGGGGCTCCAGAAGAGAATCACACAAAAAGAAAGAGGACCAGATCCTGCTCCGGGTATGTAGCTTTACTATGTGATTTCATTGACAAAGAACCTTCCAGTTATGAAGAAGCGGCAGAACGGAAAGAATGGAAGGATGCTATGATTGAAGAATATCAATCGATCATGAAGAACGATGTTTGGGATGTTGTCCCAAGACCAGAAGGGAATTCAGTTGTAACTTCCAAATGGATCTACAAGATCAAGCATGCTGCAGACGATAGCATTGAAAAATATAAAGCAAGATTTGTGGCTCGGGGTTTCTCTCAGAAAGAAGGAATAGATTATGAAGAAACCTTTGCCCCTGTAGCCAAATACACTTCCATCAGATCAGTACTAGCTCTAGCTGCAGTGATGAAATGGAAGATACACCAATTGGATGTCAAGACTGCTTTCTTGAATGGTGTAGTAGAAAAGGAAGTGTATGTGGAGCAGCCACTTGGTTTCGAGACACGACAGGGAGTCTCATGTATGCAGATTGAAGAAAGCCCTGTACGGTTTGAAACAGGCACCCAAGACTTGGTACGGCAGAATTGACAGCTTTCTATCCAGTTTGGGCTTTACCAAGAGTAAAGCAGATTCCAACCTATACTACAAGATTGAAGATGGCAACCCAGTGATGCTTCTACTGTATGTAGATGATCTGTTTGTAACAGGTATGGATGGGTTGATTGCTGATACGAAGAGAAAGCTTGCTGCCGAGTTCGAAATGAAGGACTTGGGTATGATGCATTATTTCTTAGGTATGGAGGTGTGGCAGAGTACGGATGGAATCTTCCTTGGACAAGGGAAGTATGCAGTAGAGATCCCGAAGAGATTTGGGATGATGGACTACAAGGCTATGGCCACACCTATGGCATCGAACCTGAAGCTATTGAGTGATGCTTCATCAGAGTCGGTTGATGCTACAATGTATCGTCAGATGATTGGGTCCTTGATGTACCTGACGAACACAAAACCAGACATTTGCTTTGCTGTGAACACTTTGAGCCAGTTCTTGACAGATCCAAGAAATGTTCACTTGATTGCTGCAAAGCATATTCTGAGGTACCTGAGGGGTACAGTTGATTATGGGCTCAAGTATGAGTCGAATCAGAAGATTAACCTAGAGGGTTATGTCGATTCAGATTGGACAGGCAGTGCCATTGATAGGAAGAGCACTTCAGGATGTTGCTTCAGTATGGGATCAGGTGTGATCTCTTGGTTTAGCAGGAAGCAATCCTATGTGGCACTGAGTACAGCTGAAGCAGAGTATGTCGCAGCTTGTTCAGCTAGTTGTGAGGCAGTATGGCTGCAAAAGCTACTGTCTGATATATTTGATCTCTAGTTGAATGCTACTTGTATACACTGTGACAACCAGAGTTGTGTGAAGTTGTCTGAGAATCCAGTGTTCCATGACAAGTCGAAGCATATCGAGATCAAGTATCACTATATCAGGGATATGGTGCAGAGGGGAGCAATGAAGCTCCAGTATGTTGCGACGGAGGAACAAATAGCTGATGTATTGACGAAGCCATTGGCTAGGCTAAAGTTCGAGTACTTCAGGGAGAAGCTTGGTGTTCTCCAGATCGAGGTTTCCTCCAAGAGAAAGTGATGAGACCCATAGCCATTCTGACATGGTCAGAGGATTGGTTCCTTCCATGGTCAGATGTAAGCGCTGAGCCATTCTGTCATGGTGAGAGGATTGGTTCCTTCCATGTCAGATATGAGTGCTAGCCATTCTTTCGAGTAGGACAGATGTAAGGGCAACTGTCATTCTGGGAATGGAGGCACCTGGTTAGTTACCAGGAAAACTCAGTCTAAGACTGAGAAGCCATTCTAATGTGATAGAGGGATGTGTTCCCACTTGATCAGATGTAAGGGCTGAACCATTCTGTCATGGTTAAAGGATTAAGTTCCTCCCATGTCAGATGTGAGTGTTGGCCATTCTGACGAGTAGGTCAAATGTAAGGGCAACTGCCATTCTCGGAATGGAGGCACCTGGTCAGTTACCAAGTAGCTTAGTCTCGGATTGGGGGCCATTCTGATGCGATGGTAGGATTAGTTCCTCCATGATCAAATGTGAGTGTGTGCCTTTTCCGATGCGGTGCTTCGTGCATGGTCGATTTGTAAGTGCAGAGCCCTTTCCGATGCGATGCTTCGTGCATGGTCGGTTTGTAAGTGTTGAGCCCTTTCCGATGTGGTGCTTCGTGCATGGTCGGTTTGTAAGTGTTGAGCCTTGTCGATGCGGTGCTTTCGAGCATGGTCGACTGTAAGTGTTGTGCCTTTCTGACAAGATGAGGTCGGATGTAAGTGCAGAGCCTTTCCGATGCGGTGTGCTTGCACATGGTCGGATATAAGTGCTGAGCTTTTCTTACAAGATGAGGTCAGATGTGAGTGCTGGGTCTTTCTGACAGGATGAGGTCAGATGTGAGTGCTGGGCATGCCTTTCTGACAAGATGAGGTCAGATGTAAGAGCTGGGCGAGCCATTCTGACTTAAGTGTCAGATATAAGCACTGATGAAGACCTACATGAAGGGTAGGCCTACAAGATTGACTCTGTAGAACTTCCTGTGACGAGAAGAGTCGAGATAGCACCATTATGAGATAGCATATGATGATGATCCAGATGAGATGATCCAGATGAGATGATCCAGACTTGATGATGATCCAGATCAAGTGATGATCCAGCAGTGATGAGCCAGTAGTCATGATGATGTAGATCCCGTGATAAAGAAGAAGATGATGACTTGAAGACTCGAAGACGAGGAAGACGAGGAAGACTTGAAGAAGAAGATGACTTGAAGACTCAAAGACGAAGAAGACTTGAAGAAGAAGATGACTTGAAGACTCAAAGACGAAGAAGACTTGAAGACTAAGAAAACTTGAAGATGACAAGATGATCCAGTTGATGCAGAGAAGAAGACCAATGCTGAAAATTGTGTCGAAAGAATACCTTCCCAGTTAAGAAGGAGTGTTGATGTATTTGTAACTTCGGAATGTATTCATCTATGTATCTTATGTCTTGTAACCCGATGTTTATTCCGGGATGTATCTATTATGTAATTGAGTCATGTTGTCATGCCCCAATGTTCCGATCAGGAGGATCTATAATGTAAACAAGTCCTGTCAAGTCATAGTGGGTAACCCTCCGATTGTCTAAGGGTTAAAGTCCCAGCAGTTCCGAGGCACTAGGGTTATTAGACTCTCCTAATAGAGGTCGGCCCTAGTAGGGTTTTAGTCATGCCGGTATTAATATAAATAGAGAACTGGAGCCTCTATTTAACACACAACTCATACACACTCAAGTGTAGCGCATAGTTGAGGAAGGAGAAGACACTGGGGCTAGATAAGAAGAAGGATACTGCTGTCGGAGATCACTTACTGTTTTGGGCTTTTCTATTTTGGTGCTGATTCTATCTCTGAAAAAGTTGCGAGGTTTTCTCCATTTATGGTTTCCCCGAGGAAAAACACTGTGTTCATTGTCTCTTGTGTTTGATTGTTGTGCTTGTTATTCTCTCAGTTAAAGATCCTAATAATGCTAGCTTAATGTTGAAAAACTAACAATATCCACCATATTGGGTTGTTTTTCTGGCAGTGTTACAAAAATCGTCGATTTATCGGCCAAATCGCGAGATATCGCGATGTTTACTCCACGCCGATAATATCGGGAAACATCGCGGCGATAAATTGGCGATTTTTAAAGGCGATATTTTCGCGATTTTTCTCATTAAAATCGCGAGTCGATAGTTGACATCGCCGGCGTTGACATAAAAGCCCGAAAGTTAAAAATTAAAACGCAAATATTCGGTTTTTAACTTATCCATCCTGTTCATCCGTCTGAGCTGATAGATAATAGGGCACGCCGCGAGTGGACTCACTGCCAAAGGAGTCGAACAGAAGCACGCAAAGTCGCGGACAGAGGAAGAACGCTGGTAGGTACCGTAGGTTAAGTCGTAATTTTTTTTTAAAACCACGCTGGTAGGTTAGCATTAAGCTTTCTTGCAAAGTCACCAGTTCTAAAGTATATTGTGTCTTTACCTTCATAATGTGAGAGGCTGCTGCAAAATCCGCAATTTGCATTCAGATTGACAAACTTTGAAGCATTACCTGAAGAATTATTCAAATATTTCGCTGCAAGACATTTACCCCCAACCCAAATTTCTCCTTCATTATGCGATAGTTCTAAAGGGTCTGCTCCTGCAGCCAATAAGAATTGGCTTCCCAATAGGAACACTATTTAGTGGTTCATCTTCCAAGAGTCTTGGCAGATTTTTGAAGTCAAAATATGCACAGTCCCCTAAAAGCTGTGAGAATGCAATGGAAAACTGATTACTTGTCCAGTAACAAAAATATTTGACAATAGGAAAATAAACAATGGATAACTGATAGAAAGAATAACCTGCCTTTTCTCTGTAATAAATTCAGACTTATCAATTTAGACTGTAAATTACTAAATACAAATTGATTTCAATTTGGTAAGGAGGCTTTGAGCAAGGCTTATTACTTGATAGTATCCTCCAAGAGAAAGGGGGTTTACAACTTTACCGTTTACCATACTGCTTTTGTTTTTGAGAGATCAAGAAAGAGCGTAATGAGTAAGCTTAAGCTAGCACTGGAGGTCATTAGTGCCCACAATTTGATGCCCAAGGATGGACAGGGTTCATCAAGTCCTTATATTGAGGTTGCAGTGAAAAGTCCATATTTTTTTAGAATTATAATTATTGAAGCAGTTCAAACTTCAAACTTCTAATTTGGCTTTGCCTCAACTCTGTCCTAAAATTAAAATGCATTTTTTTTGCCTTAAATTAGAGTCATCTTTCAAATTTCAAGTGCCACTGTCTTGTGGGCTTTGTGCCTACTTGAATTTTGAAATTAGAAATTACATAAAATTAACTTTAAAAAAAACCTCATTTTAAAGTTTTAAACACAGTGTGTAGTTTCAGTTTGTGATTTTGTCTAACTTTGAGAAGAGAGGGGAATCAGGGACAGTTGGCAACACAATGTAAATTAATTTTCATTTTTACTTGTTGGTTGTTTGTTTGATTTGCTATTTTTTGCAATAAATATATGCTAAAAACATTTTTATTTTTATTTTGCAGGTTCAAAGTTTCAATCTAGTTTTCACTTCCAAAATCCATATTACAAAGTTACAAACATGCCGAAGAATTTGGATCCATTTTGGGAGTATGCAGAGCCGGTTGATCCACATAATCGGCAAAAGCTTAGATGCAATATGTGTAGGAAGGA
>LPNX010340947.1:6269-61959 GCA_001517045.1 Pseudotsuga menziesii | reverse complement strand
TGGGAACATTTGGCTTTGATATGGCTATTAATGACAGGAAGAACATAATGCCAAGTAAGTTTCACCTTGTTTCAAAATTTAATTTCTTTACTTTCTTTGTTTAATATTTCAAATTTTCAATGTCTTCTCTTATGTTTCTCCAATTCATTGTAGATACTTGGTGGGAAACCTATCGCAGACGAGTACCCCATCTCCAAAAGCTTGTTGTTCGGATCCTAAGCCAAACATGCAGTTCTTCTGGTTGTGAGCGCAACTGGAGTGTATTTGAAAAGGTACACACCAAGAAGCGCAACAGGTTTGAGAATTTGAAATTAAATTCTAAATTCATTATAACTTGTAATTTATGTCATATGGGTAATTTTAATTTATGTATTCTAAATTCTAATTGGATAAATTTATGGTAATCATACAGGTTGGATACCCAACGCCTGAATGATCTAGTGTACGTCTCCTACAATCTCAGGTTGTGGGTGAAGCAACTTGAGAAAAAACCTGAGGTGGAGGCTATTTCATTGGATCACATTGACACCACTGCTGCATGGAGAGCGGAGATTGAGGAACCTATTATGGAGGTAGCGCCTAATTGGTTAGAGGATGATACACAAGACATGGAGACTGAGACATGGGACGATGAGTGGTTAGACGCATCTGAGATTGTGCCACCACCGAAGCCACCAGCCACACAGCCACCAGTTGCAAAGCCACCAGCCACACAGCCACCACTTTCACAGCCACAGTCTCGATCAAAGGGAGCCAGATATATGGGCAGTGGTAGCAGTAGCGGTGGTAGAGGACTTGATGAGGGTCCAGTACCTCATCATTCTTCTAGTTCTTCTAGAGCACATCAGTTTCCAGGCACTTCTAGAGGACGAGGAAGTCCACGACAACCTCCATGAGCACCTGGTTTTTCTAGCCCTGGAGGCAGAGCCATTACTAGAGCAATTACCTTTGCCCGTAAAAGGGGTAGACGGAATCCATAGTTTACTTTATTTGGTTGATTTCATTGCATATGAGATACATATTACATAAAACATTGACTGTATTTTTTTGGTGATTCATGAGTCGGGGACTCAAGATCCAAGACACGATTCATTTTTTATCTGTGATGTATCACTAGACCTCTTATACATCTTATATATCAGTTTTATTTCCATATTCATGTAGCAATGTGTTTATTTGATGTTCTTGTTGCTTTAGATGTTTAGAAAATTGAAAAAAATGAATATTTTTGTATTTTTTTACATTGCCGATATATTGCCGATGTTTGCCGACATTTTCGCCGATAAATCCGATAATATCTTTTTGGACCCTCGGCGATATATTCGCCGACACGATATTTGTAACATTGTTTTCTGGACGACATTGTTTTTGGCGGATAATTAAAAATTTTATTTTTTACTATTTTGTTAGGAACAAACGTTACAACATCTTACCCATGCTAGGTTGTTTTTATGGCCGACATTTATTTTGGCAGATAATTAAAAATTTTATTTTTTATTATTTTGTTAGTAACAAACGTTACAACATCTTTTTATTTATACAAAGGATAGGAGATTTAGAATGGAAACGACATGACTTTTAATTTTAATTTTGTGTATGCCGACATGTTGGGTATAAAATTTATTATTATTTTATTAGAGCGTCATGTACAAACGTGACAACATCTCCTCCATATTCGGTTGGAGAGCGCCTCTCGGTGCAAAAATTAAAATAAAATTATACTTTAATACATAAAACATAACTAAAACAAAGCTAGATCTAGAACAATACTGCTATAATAAATTCAAAACATAATTTTCATCTCTTTCAACTTTAACACTCCAATGGTCACTATGTTAAAGTTGGTCCTTGAGATACAATTCATCAAATGCAATGTACAGAACATAAACACTAGCAATAACAGTAGTACCATGCAAAACAAACTAATTAACAACAACTAATGAACAATAATAATGAACTGTAACAATGTTGGTTTAGATCTGGTTTGGATCTGCCTTATACTCAGATACTTTTAGGATCAAATCTTGTCACTGAAAGCACAAGTCACCAAAGGAACAAATGGCATACCTTGTGTGAGAGAAAAGATAGAGTGTTGTAGGTTAAGGTTAGGCACATACAGTAGTAAACAATATGACCTATTCACCAAGAGTGAAGACCCCAACAGTGATACTCAGCCCCAAACATAGTTAGGCACCCTCTAGCAGACTTAACACGGTCATGGATCATCCCTAGAGGTTGCCAACAGTCACAGCTCAACTGGAAGAGGTCACCACAGTCCACGGCCTACTAGGAGAAGGCAATTACATTCACAGCTAGTCCACGAGGGCTCCAAAACAATCACAGCCAGCCCACAAGGGATCCAAAACAGTTACGACCAACCCACGGAGGCTCCAAAACAGCCACAACCAGCTGAAAGAAGGAAATCACAGTCACGCCTGCTATAGAAGGCACCAACAGTCCATGGTTCAGTTAGGAAAAGGTCAAACAGTCCACGACCTAGTCAAAAGCATCCAATCAAATCACGACTCGGTTTTGAGGCAGCTTAACAGGTCTCGGCCTAGCTCAACAGCCCTTAGAAGGTCACAGCGTAGCAGTGAGAAAGGTTATGGTTCAACAAAGAAGGGGTTCCACAATCCATGGCCCGGCCAAGAGGTTGTCACAAGGTTACGAATTAACTTGGGAAATTCACCATCAATCACAACTTAAGTAGCAACAAATAGCAGCCTTTCTCATTAGTCTGGAAACCCAAATAAAATGCAGCGAAACCCTAGCAGCAGCAGCAAATAGTCCTTGATGTCAACCATAGGTGAAACAGATCTGAGTGAAGTCCTATTGGATAATGAAAGATAAGACTTGTATTTATAACTTGAAAGGACTTCTACAAGGGTCTTTCTTCAACCCTAGCTATTAGGAGAGTTACATAAAATGATATTAAGTTGACTTATCAAAGGTCAAGTGGTTACACAAAAATAAAACAATAAAGTTGAATCAATATAGCAAAAGGGTCAAGGTACCACAACCAAGATGACCGCTAGGACCAATAAGGAAACATAAGACCATAAGTCAACAAGAGGGGTCACAACAACGTGGGAAGACAACCCTTTCACCCACAAGACCAAGGTGTATCATCAAGGTGGGGAAACAACCCTTTTTACCCACAAGATCAAGGTGTACCATCAAGGTGGAGAAACAACCCTTTTTACCCACAAGACCAACAAGACCAATAACTTTAATCTTTTCTCTCTCAAGGTATATTGTCACGTGTGTCCATATATTGTTATCATCACTATATAAGGAAGATCCAAACTGGATAATGTGATACCCTGGTCCTCAATAATGCTTCTAAGGGTTAAGTGCTAGTGACATCATCAAGTGGTGGCCACTCCCTTGAGAAACAACCTAACAATAACCGATTAGGAGAGAGGACATCACACATCATCATCTTGGTCAACTAGACCAAGATCTACCAGGTTAACTAGGCCAAGAATGTACCTGTAAGAACTGCTTGGTCCAAGACCAAGAATCTGCTTGGTCCTAGACCAAGAAATCTCTACCTCAACCTACAAGATCTGTTGGGTCCCAGACCAAGAAACTGCCTAGTCCTAGACCAAGAACCTTAGAGGCATATAGGAGCCCTAACCACATGTTAGGGACTTTGCCATGGCATCAACCTGTTTGGTCCAAAACCAAGAACCCCAGGAGACTGTTGAGGGCCCTACGATACCGTCTAGGGACTTACTCTGCCTAGTTAATTGACCAGGATCCCTAGTTAACTGACTAAGGTACCATCTTCTTTGAGAATGGGTCTCGCAATTGCACTATCTTTAACACCATACAATGTCTTTCACAATTTTATTTGGGAAATTTTACTAGATTTGATTGCACAGGCTCGACTTGGCAACTCTAAACCCTAATTCAAGGTTAATTAAGCATTAATGACACTTCAAGAAGTTTCTAACAACAACAAAAAATTATAAAGAGGATTTCCCTCTAACTTTTTCTTCACACCGTTTGAGCAAGGTCAATTCCAACAAGAAGAATTTCAGTCTTTTGGGTAGCTTGAGCAAGGGTGATTCCAACAAGAGGAATTTCAATCTTTTGGGCAACTATGGCAACCATTGAGTGGCTCTATGGACAACTACATCAATCATTTACTAAGTTTAGGTGAGAAGCAAGCAATTCAATCTTTTTGAGCAGGTGAGAAGCAAGCAATTCAGCCTTTTGGGCAAGCTATAACAAGAATTTTGTGGTGTTTTGAACAGCTTCAACAACCATTTCTATTAATTTCTAAATACCAAAGCTGATTTATGTTCTCAATAATTTTTATACCCAGAAATAAATTACTGTTGTAGCTTATTGTTGAAAATATAAACACAAATTCACTGATATTTTTAACCGATAATGCAACGAAACAAAACAGGGAATCAATCACATTTGACACAAGTATTTATCCTGGAAAACCCCAATGGGGAAAAACTTACATTTAATGTTTTCTTTATTATTGGCTCACAAAGAAAAACAGAAATTTTATAAAGGAACCTATAACTCAGTCCCTCAAGAAAATTGGCACATTGGAGAAATCAACCACTTGGTAAATCGTCCCCCCTGCGTCGCCCTGAATGCATCAGCCCTGCGTCAGCTTGAACAACCCCTACATCAGTCCGTACAACCTATGCATCACACATTTGACCCTATACGTCACTTGTACGGTTCTTGTGTCAATTGTACAAACCTCTACATCACCGTATGAATGGGCTCTCTTAGTGATCGGCCTCTCTCTCTCCTTCTCTGGATCTTCTCTTGCTACAAATCTCTTCTCTCTTCTCCTTAGCCATTGAGTCTCTCAATGCTCTTTAGAAAATCTCTCTCTGAAATGATCTTATGATCTCTTATGTCTTTCTCCTCTCATTAGGCTTTCCTTTATAACATCTCAATGACCAAAACCCTAACCCCTAATCTCCAAAGTAATGGATGGTCAAGATTAGATCTTGAGCCTCACTTAAGATCAACAACTGTGACTTAATCTTAGTTCACTTTTAGTCATTAGCCAACATCAAGTTAATTAATATGCTTTTCCTAAGTTAAACTTAGGAAAGAGATAAAAAACTCACTTCTCTCTCAAGCAAGTACCTAGAGAGGTAATTTGGACAAATTATGCATGCTAAACACTTAACCTATGTAGAAGCACCTATCCAAGTGATAATCATCAACAATTTCTTGTGTATGTAGGTGAGCACCAACCTTTCTTGGTAGTTATTTGAGTTTATTAAAGTTTATGCTTCCATTATCCATATTATTCATTGCAAATATGTTGCTTTTTTTTGCAACAATAATGGCTTCCAACCAAGCTACTTCTCTTTCTCCAACCTAAGTCGCCTAGTTCGTGTTCGTGTTCGAAATTGACAACAATGAAGTTTGAATAAAAAATTGTCGAGCCAAAGGCCTTTAATAAAATTCGCCATTAAGTTTCAATACACACACACACACACACACACACACACATATATATATATATATTCCCAAGAAGACTATTGGATTGGATTAGGTCCCCATTTGACAAGACAAGAGGAAGACCAATATTTTGAAAAGAAATGATATCTACTTTTAGGTTGGTTGGAGACCACTTGACCCAGATTAGGAGATGGATCATCAGTAAGGATAGGATTTGATTGTTGGATAGGAATGGATCACAATTATAGGATGTCACAGGACCCAATAGACCCTTTACACTCGCTGAGTGAATTTACTTTGGCACATGTGTATGGTCAAACTCCACCGTGCAAATGGGACTCAAGTTTGCTTATTGGTGAAGCTCTTAGGTTGGAGGATAGATTTTTTCAATGGTGGGATGCTCTAAGGGCGCAACTTTCAAAGGGCCCCTATATACTTCTAAGAGAGTGAGGGCACACTTAGATAGGGAGCCAACCCCTCCATAAGGGAATACGCAATAAGGCTAGGTTATAAAACTTCTTTCTTTGAGGAGAATGGGAGGAAAGAGATAGCGGTGGAAGAAAGTACGAAAGGTGACAATCCAATAGAAGACTTGAATATCCATGAGGATTTCTCTAGAGAACAAGGTTCTTACTTAACAGAAGTTATAGAGGAAATGGTGGCAAGAGCCTAGCTAATGTGCCCTATTTTAGGAACAAGTTGAAGATATCAATCACTTATTAGTACAATATCACCTTGCTAAGATTTTCTAGACCCTCATTAATACTCTAAATGTTGACATTGGTGACAAGTAGGAGATTCAATGGAAGAATCTTTGAAAGGATAGTTTGAAGCACAAAAAAAGACAAAAGACATATGATGATCCCTTTCCTGGTTGTTTGCTCCTTACGGATTTGTAGGAAGGATAGTATTTTCAAACGACTTATCAGATCACCAACCTGAGTTTTCTTTAGATTCAAACGAGGGTGGAAATGTTTGACCCCTATCTAGTATCAAGATCCTGAAAAAGTCCAAGGATAGTGGCGGGTGTTTCTCCTCCTAAGCCCCCATCTCCTCATGGCTTCCTTGAGGGGCCCTCACTTGGGAATCTGAGAAGAGGAGAATCAAAAGACATGTTAATAATTTCATCAAATACCAAATTCTCTTTCAAGCTTGGAACAAGTGTGTGCACAAACAATGTGCCTGAACCAGTGTTCCACCAAGTTTCCGGGACAGGGGACACGGGAAACGCACATTGGGGACGTGTAGAGGCAACCCCGAATTTTGGGGTATTTTGGGGGGTGGGGGGGCATCAGGGTCTTTAAGTTTTAACATAGGGGGGGCATCTCTAAATTTATTTAAAATAAATACATGCTAAATTGAAATTCATCATTGTGCAATGTAAACAAGATATTCAATTCATAATGACTATTTTAAATTTTAAATACATGCACATCTTCCATAACAACTTCGAATCATAAACATAAACAAGTAACAAGTTAACAACAGATAAATTATTAAATGACAAATGACAAATCAATAATCATAGACATGTCACATAAACTGTAAACTTTAACGTTTAAACACTAAACACTAAACAATAGACTAGTAAACAGTAAACACTGCAGTATAATATATTTGGCAAAAAATACTCAAAATAAATAGTACTAAATAGTCAATGAGTGATGAGTCAAAGTCTAAAGACTGGGTCTGAGTTCATCAATGACAGTAAATAAAAGTTCAAAACTAAAAGTATCAAAAATAAATCATGAAAATACTCAAAGTGCATCAAGGAGATAGATCCATGGACTGGTCCTCCTGATGCATCTGCTGCATGAAGTCACCATCTACGGGAGTGTCACCATCTAAGTCAAAGTCACTCTCAGTCTCAACCTCAGGAGTGACCAATTGCACACCAACCAAAGAGTGTTGCATCTCATCTGGTCTCTCCTCCTCATCTATCTATGCAACATCCTCTGGATCCACATCCCATCGTGTAGCCGGTGCCATCTGATACTCTGGTGTCTTCCTATGTGAAAAACGTAGGGCACTATGCACTGCAACTAGCTTCTCTGCTCTCTTAGAGGTAAGTCTATTCCTCTTGATAGAGTGGATGAAGCTATATGTAGACCAATTCCTCTCTGCTACAGAGGAACTAGCAATCTGAGACAATAAGCGAATAGTAAGATATTGAATCTCTGGAGCATCATCCCCATGCATCCTCCACCAACCAATGGGGTCTTCTTGGCCTAAGTCCTTAAGATCTTCTTTTGCATCATGCTTGTTGAAAGGACCATTGAGATTTGCAAAATGAACCCATTGTCTTCGAATTTTCTTTACATCATCTTCATCATACATCTTTGTTATGGCAGCTCAAAATCCCCTCTTGATCTCTACATCTTCAATGGGGGAAATTCTACCAGGCCTCTCAACATACCATTTTGGGTTAAGTGCAAATGCTGCCATGTGCAAAGGTGTGTTCATTTGATCCCATCTATGCTGAATAATGGGTCGAATCTGGGTCGTATAGAACTCTAAGGATGGCTCTTTCTCACGAATGGTCGCCCTTACTCGACCCAACATGCTATCAAATGTCTCATAGATTTCTCCAAGGCTAGGAGAATCTGAGTCCCCATAGCGAATAACCTCAACTATCGGGCACAAGAAAGACACCAAATAGCTATAATCTACCCACCAATCATCATCCAAAACCTGAAGCCTGACCTTCTTCCCCTAATTTGTCTTGGATCCAGTCCACCCATTCCAATCCAGAGTCACAACCATGGCCTGCAATGCTGGCTGCACCTCCAACATCCTATCCAACAAGAGATAATAGCTAGCATACCTAGTGTCTATGGGCTTCAGGAAGTCCTTCCTTGAGTGAGTCATGTACATGGCTAAGGAGGTGTGGTGGTTGCAGATAAACATCTGCACATCTCTCGCAGCTAACACCAATGATGATACCCACTCAATCTTCCCAATGTCTTTCAGTGCATTATTGGGTGCATGCACACAACAAGGTGTCCAAAAATATGCCTATATTTGTTTTGAACTAGTAACCTAACGGATCTACACATTGTTGCCGCATCTGTCACAACCTGCACGACATTTGTAGGTCCAATCTCCTCTATAGCTTCTTGAAGAAGCTCAAATTGGAAAGCTGCATCTTTGCGCTTTCCTGAACAATCAATAGCTCTAAGAAAGAAAGGCCCCTCTTGGCATGTAACTATGATGTTGATAAGTGGACGTTTGAAAATGTCTGTCCACCCATCCATAGCAATGGAGCAACCTTTCTTCAACCATATTAGTCTCATATTTTATTTTTGCATAGTGATATTGGACACTTGCCTGTCTAAAATAACTGTCCTCAACTTATGCTCACCTGGTGGCACATATGAAGGTCCTGATGCTGCAATTGCTTGGACCATCTCCTTATAATAAGGAGAGCAACTAACATAAAATGGAATTCCATTGGTAAAAAGGAATTTGCCAATGGCATCATCTGTATCATTACGATTCCACCTACCATACATCCCTGAAATAGTTGGTCCTATTGCACATGAACGAGAAGAGCCCTTCTTTGAGGATGATGTCGTAGCAGGAGATGGTGGAGGCATAAGGTTGGATGCTTTAATTCTAGATTTCCTTTTGGAATTAGAACCTCCCTCTAGGCCCTCCATGTTATCCACTTATTTGTACCATAGTTGGATTAGCTGAGGAGCCACCAGTTGACAAACATGATAAATGTTTGATTCCAATGTATCAGTTGATCCGTCTTCATGTCTAGCAAATATTGGCTAGCCAGTTTTTCATTTGAATAATTTTGACCATGGCCCCGCGAGGTTTGTAATAAAATGTGCTAGTAGGGTATTTTGAGTGGTTCGGTCTCCTAAAACGTAGAATCTCAACTAAGGTATTCCAGGGAGTTTTTTGCCCTTGACAATTATGCTTTGCCTATAGCCGAGTATAATTGACGAGGTTTTCTCCCGCTTCCCCCAAAGCTGGAATGCCCGATTTTGAATTATGGGCCTTGGGGGGTTATTAGAGCCCAACTAAGTGTTTATAAACCTACAGGGCATTGTTAGAATAGAGCATGGTCTTGTCCATGGTCTTGTCTTAAGTCGGTAGGAATCAAACATTTATCATGTTTGTCAACTGGCGGCTCCTCAGCTAATCCAACTATGGTACAAATAAGTGGATAACATGGAGGGCCTAGAGGGAGGTTCTAATTCCAAAAGAAAATCTAGAATTAAAGCATCCAACCTTATGCCTCCACCATCTCCTGCTACGACATCATCCTCAAAGAAGGGCTCTTCTCGTTCATGTGCAATGGGACCAACTATTTATTTCCCTAAGTTTTTTTATTAATTTTTCCATAAATTAATTGGAAAAAACCCGTTTGTAATAAGTCGGTCATCTGGACCCCAAATTCAGTGATTGAAGGCTCTAACCTTAAGCCAAAAATCGTTCTTCCTCGGCTAGCCAGTCAAATCTAACTTTCAGATCATCAATCGGACACAACGCTCATTTTCTCAAAAAAATTCATTTTTGGGAAAAAAATTATTATTTTGGAGAAAATTAAAACTCTCCAAATTAATCCAAATTCAGTGAAATAAAAGGCTAAATGACATCTCAATGGGCATTTATGATGATTGGAGTTATCATAACTCAACTTCAGTCAACATTCAGTGAGCAATAAAGTTATATTCAGTTAACGGATTTGTCATCTCCAGCTAAACTCCCGAATTGGAGGAAATGGAGAGCACTCATTGGTCTGATGATTTGATTGAGGTAAAGACTGAAGATTATAGCAACAGTGGCCTCTCCAGACCTAGCAATGGCTCCTCCATACCTAAGTTGTGGCCAGTTCGGTTAGGTCTGGTTTTCTGGTTTTAGGGTTTTGGGTTCTTCATTCATTGTATAAATAGAAGCTCCTTTAGCTCTATTCGGATGGAGAGTTTGGCATAGAAACTCTGTTGGATTTTGTAAGCTTCTTTTGTTAATAAAATATTTAGACTTTGGAGGTCATTTGATGGGCTTTTGGCATTGTGTCTTCATCCAATGTGAAGTAATATCTCTTTCACCCTACCCTTGTATTGCAATTTGATTATTATGTTTATTGAAGACTAACAATCTAGTACTTAAGCTTCTAATCAAATCTACATTGAGTGTTTGTGTCTTCAGGGATTGCATCTAGTAGGAGCTTTCAGCACCTAATACCTTCACCATACAAGTGTTCCATTATTAATATATTTTGTTTGCAGGGTTGCAAGCGGTTCCGGATCTTTCTTGCCTTCTCCTACAAACTTCAAAAAATCATCTCGGTTACATTGATTATTACAAGTGGATCTCTATTTTCAAGGTTCTATCCTACCTCTTTTCCACTTTTATAAAAGTTATCAAGTCATTTAAATCTTTATTTCAAGCTTGTTTGGCTTCTACTACGTTAGATCTAGGCTTTCTAGCCTTAGATCTACTTTTTCAAAGCTAGATCCATCTTTCTAAAGGCCCATTTTTAGAGATCTAGTTTCATTTTCATTTTTGTAAATCCATCTTTCTTTTTGCCTTGGAAAATGTGCACGAGTTTTCTCGAAAAACATGCAAATTTTCCACTTTTAGGCTTGCTGGTTTTTTCTCTTTTTCTTAATTCTAAAAAATATATAAAAATCAGAAATTTTTCAAAAAAATTTCCAAAATTTCATTTTTTCAAGCTTTTTGTACTTTTTCTCGAAAAACGTGCCATTTCATGCTTGCTGTTTTTTGGCTGATTTTGACATTTTCTGCTCTTTTTCATTTCTGGAAATTAACATAAAAATCAGAAGAAAAAAAATTTCAAAAATTTTTTTTTTCCTCGAAAAACATGCAATTTTGTACTTGCTATTTTTTTTACTGATTTTCTGCAATTTTCTGTTATTTTCCAAATTCTGGAAATTAGCCTAATGTTAAAAAAATCTTTAATTTTAAATTCGCAAAAAGTCTCAAGTCGTTTCGTCAAAAATCGTACATTTTACATAAAAATCGGTGAGCTTGCCTGATCTTTTCCAAGTTTTGATTTTGGGTCTCATTCCTTTGTTTTGATCTTTTGTTTCATCTCATAAGGCACGTGTCTTCTCATCCACTTAATCTTTTCGAATCACAAGTTAAATTTAGTTTCCTAACACTCTTACTAGTCCTTGTTTAGAGCTCTCATCCACAGGTGAACCAAAAGCAAAACCAAACAAGAAAGGGCAAGCAGAACTAGATCCAAAGACAGAGATCCAAAACCAAAAAAGATGTCATTCTCCTTTGTACAAACTCATAAGAGTTTTTCATTTTTACTTAAGTTACTTCTCAAAGTCCTTACAAGGATTAAATTCCCAAGGCATTTGTACTGCATTAATAAAACAAGGCTAAGTGGGATAAGGCGTCCCATATTTGGTTTTTCTTCCCCATTTGGGGAAGAGTGTCTTGGTTCTTAGCTTAGATTTATTTCAAGTACTTAAAGTAGTTTCATTTTTTGCAAAGTAGACACTAATTGTTAGATTAGCCCATTTTGTTTCATTAACTAAGTTGATTACTTCATCTTTTAAGTTCTTGTATCTTTCATAAGTAATTCAACTGTTTAAAGTAGAAATCTCTTGAATCTCACTTTTTAGATTAAGAGTGCTCTCTATCAGAGAGTTGTCTTTTCATTGTTTAATAAGTTAATCAATAAGTAAGACTCTTGAACTTGCAGTAACACAAGTCAAGAGCACTCTCTATCGGAGAGCATCATTAGTTTTGCACATCCTTGCATTAGGCATTTAGATCAGATAAGACTCTTGAACCTTTGTCATAGACAAGGTCAAAAGCGCTCTCTGTCAAAGAGTTTAATTAATTAACTTAATAAAATCTTTCAACCCACATTACCTCTAATTAATTTACTTCGTTGATATCCTTCACCTAGTATGCTCTGCCGACTTTCGAGTTGGGCTCGTACTCAGAACGGTGAACGGACTTGCTAAGACCGCAATAACAACATAATTAAAAATTTTACCCCATAACCAATGCACCGGCGTTGTCTCAATAAAATACTCAGGTAGTGGGCAAATTCCAAGTGTGGACGCTGGGCAACCCAATCTGGACACTCGCTGGTTAAGTTATTGAACACCTAGCTTGTGATTCCAGACAAGTCCGTCATGTCTTCGAACGGAACCACTGAAAGTATTTTCGGTTAGGTTTCCTAGACACTTTAAGCAAGATCACCATTAAAATCCTTAAAACTTACCAAGAGCACTCGCACAATTTAACATTCACCGGTTTAATTTCTAGACGTGTGTTTAATTCTCTAGCGCATTTCAGTCTCATTGAATCCATAAGGCACTAGTCCTTGTTTTGTTTTGCATAATTATATTATTTGATCAATTGTCTATGGCTTAATATAATTGTTATCGTTGAATGCTTAATTGATGTCTAGAATTTAAATTTATCTTTTAATCTCTTGTTGCAACGTGGATTGTTTTTTTGATCTTGTGTCACATTCATAATATGTAAAACACTTTCAAACTCCTAAACAACACCCATCCGCATCCGCAACCTTTAAAAACACTTTAACAACTTAAGAGCCATAGAAACTCTTTTGTAGGGACTACCCCCCTTGGTTTCATTAGGAGTTAGCCTAAACAGAGGAGCTAGGAGTAGGTGACATTACCTAGCTCTGTGCTTGCCCCCAAGGTCACACCTCTCCCACTTTCCTAAGTGAGGAGACAGCTTTCAATTGATTTCTGTTGTTGGTGTGCGATTGGCGGACAACATCTTTTGGCGCCGCTGCTAGGGACAAATCTTTTTGTTCCTAGACGACCTTTGTTTCTTTTTAGTTTTTACCTTTTTCCCCTTTTTTGGTAGATTTTTAGTCCAATCACTCTCCGAAATTAGACTTGAATCCACCTGGCGACTCCACTGTTAGTTAACACCTCAAGGTATTCGACTAGAAGAAACTTTGAAGGTTTGTTCAGTTTCATCCCTGACCCTGAAAAAGTCTATAGAAGGAGACTGAACAAACTAGCTTCTCGTAGGATCCTTGTAGAACTTGGATCCGAGTCTGTTTCAAACATCCACCTTTTATTTCAAAAAAACTTTAAAAAAATTCAAAACAATAATTGTTTCCTTGACACAATGGGTGAGTTATTTACTCAGCTCAATTTCACTCAGATAGCAGGTCAACCCCATGACATTCCCGAAAAAGCTATTGATAAGCTTGTCACTTTCACAGGCACTAATACCTCTACCTCTGCTAAGCAACATCTTAGATATTTTTCAAAACATTGTGGTGCCTATGTCAAGGGTACTGACAAACATGAAGATGTATACATGACCCTTTTTGCTCTATCTTTGGATGGTAAAGCCGGCAACTGGTATGATAGTTTGCCGAACAATTCTTTTACTACCATTGCGGACTTCAAGACTGCTTTCCTTGGAAAGTTTGGCAGTAAAAAGGAACCTAGACATCTAGTAGCAGCTTTGACTAGCATGAAGAAGTCTGAAACAGAAACCATGGATGAGTTCAATAATAGGTTCACAGAGTTGTCAAATTCCATCCCTGCCACTCATGCTCCTCCTGCAGCTTCCACTTTAGATTATTACATTGAAGCATTAAGTGGCAAGATCCAGTACCAGATTAGAGACAAGGAGCCGACCACATTACTTCAGGCTCAGAATTTGGCCATTAAAATTGATAAGAATATGGAGTCTTCAGGAGAGTCAAACATCCAGGGTTACTCTAGATCATCAACTCCTCTTAAAACTGTTGAGCCTAAAGAGAAAGAGCCATCAAACGAAGCATATGAGAAGAAGCTCATGGACTTAACAGAAAAATGAAAGACATGGAAAGGAAGTACTTAGCACAGATTAAAGAGGTTTAGAATCGAGTCATAACTGTTGAAAGAACTCAACCTCCACCACCTCCTAGAGCCTTCCCTGCAAAACTAACATGGCAAAGAAGAAATCCCAGCCATGAGTAGAGTCAAACATCCAGGGTTACTCTAGATCATCAACTTACACGCCATTTTGTAGGGCATGTGAAGACCTTCATGAAGAATCTTCCTGCTATTATGCATGCTATATTCAGGAGCATGGTTTTCCAAAAGGTTGTGGTCCTAAAGCATCATCAAGCAAGCCTGAGTACATAAATTATATCGATGACATGCATGATATTTCTGGAGAAAGTTGGAGAGGCAAAACAATATTCGAGAGAGCCTGAGTACATTAATGCAATTGGACAACTCCATCCTGTCACCACAAAAACTCGGGGTCAAGTCGAAGATTATAATCAACAATTAGATACCCTCACTAAAAACTTTGGTACTAATCCTACAAATGAGCATAATGATGATAGTTTGGAAGGTTTACTACCTTGTGACCTTTTTTCTGAAGAAGATAACTATGATCATGAGGAGGGATATAGCCAGAGATGTGATACAAATGAGGAAAAATCCCTTACATCTGAGATGGGTGATAACTACGAGACTTTAATGGAAAATCAAACCTTAGAAGTTTCGTGTGACGAGAGTCCTCCATGCTCTCCACCGAATGACAAATATTTGGAAAGTTGGGCCCCATGTGATATCTTTGAAACCCGACTTTTCGAAGAAGATTGTTTTGAGCAGAATGAGGAGTGTAGCCAGGGACTTGATACTAGTGATGAGGCATCTCTCATATCCGACATAAATGGCGATGATGATTATTGGACTCTTATTGAAAATCCAACCTATGATATTTTTGAGAATCTCATCTATGATGTGTCTAGCGAGAGGAGTGTTTATTCTGAGACTTATGAAAGTTGTAAAGAAGAACAGTTAGAGTTTTCATATAATCAGTCAAAATTGTATCTAAGTATCTGTGATAAGGACTTGAAAAAGCAATGCGGTGAAGAATCAGATGGGATAAAACTAGTTGAAGTTTTTTCTCAACCATCGTATTCACATATAGATGTTCCTTATGTTTTGGAGCAGCTTGGGGCTTATACAACGAGTTATTATTTGATAAGCCTTGATGATCAACATGATGGAGTCGACCTGCCGCATCATCTCGATTTGTATATCAGCGCTATCCAGTCATGGATAAAAGCAGCCTGCGAAAGCACCTGCCAGTTTGGGAAGAAGTTTGACGACATTATTCATGCCTATGATTCCCCATCCAGCTCGCCCATTCTGGATCATCATGTAGGTTTGCATTTTCTGGAAATTGTGTCCTTACTTTGGCTGGTAACCAAAGACAAGGCAAAACTTTTTTATATTAATAAAATGCTTAGGTGGCTACACTGGATTTATGATTACACCTAACCTTTTGTGTATCATGCTTAGAGTAGGAAAATAGGCTCTTTAAAGTGAGTGTTTACTTTAGCAGTTCCGGATCTTTCTTGCCTTCTCCTACAAACTTCAAAAAATCTTCTCGGTTACATTGGTTATTACAAGTGGATCTCTATTTTCAAGGTTCTATCCTACCTCTTTTCCACTTTTATAGAAGTTATCAAGTCATTTAAATCTTTATTTCAAGCTTGCTTGGCTTCTACTAAGTTAGATCTAGGCTTTCTAGCCTTAGATCTACTTTTTCAAAGCTAGATCCATCTTTCTAAAGGCCCACTTTTAGAGATCTAGTTTCATTTCCATTTTTGTAAATCCATCTTTCTTTTTGCCTTGAAAAACGTGCACGAGTTTTCTCGAAAAATGTGCAAATTTTTCACTTTTAGGCTTGCTGGTTTTTTCTGAGTTTTTCTCTTTTTCTTAATTCTGGAAATTCATAAAAATCAGAAATTTTTCGAAAAATTTTCCAAAATTTCATTTTTTCAAGTTTTTTGTACTTTTTCTCGAAAAACGTGCCATTTCATGCTTACTGTTTATTGGCTTATTTTTGACATTTTTCTGCTATTTTTCAGTTCTGGAAATTAGCATAAAAATCAGAAGAAGAAAAAATTTATTTTTTCTCGAAAAACGTGCAATTTTGTACTTGTTGTTTTTTTATTGATTTTCTGCAATTTTCTGTTATTTTCCAGATTCTGGAAATTAGCCTAAAATGTTTAAAAAATATTTAATTTTAAATTCGCAAAAAGTCTCAAATCGTTTCGTCAAAAATTGTGCATTTTACATAAAAATCGGTGAGCTTGCCTGGTCTTTTTCAAGTTTTGATTTTGGGTCTCATTCTTTTGTTTTGATCTTTTGTTTCATCTCATAAGGCACGTGTCTTCTCATTCACTTAATTTTTTCGAATCATAGGTTAAAGTTGGTTTCCTAACACTTTTACTAGTCCTTGTTTAGAGCTCTCATCCACAGGTGAACCAAAAGCAAAACCAAACAAGAAAAGGCAAGCAGAACTAGATCCAAAGACAGATCCAAAACCAAAAAAGATGTCATTCTCCTTTGTACAAACTCATAAGAGTTTTTCATTTTTACTTAAGTTACTTCTCAAAGTCCTTACAAGGATTAAATTCCCAAGGTATTTGTACTTCATTAATAAAACAAGGCTAAGTGGGATAAGGCCTCCCAGATTTGGTTTTTCTTCCCCATTTGGGGAAGAGTGTCTTGGTTCTTAGCTTAGATTTATTTCAAGTACTTAGAGTAGTTTCATTATTTGCAAAGTAGACACTAATTGTTAGATTAGCCCATTTTGTTTTATTAACTAAGTTGATTACTTCATCTTTTAAGTTCTTGTATCTTTCATAAGTAATTCAACTGTTTAAAGTAGAAATCTCTTGAATCTCACTTTGTAGATCAAGAGTGCTCTCTATCGGAGAGTTGTCTTTTTATTGTTTAATAAGTTAATCAATAAGTAAGACTCTTGAACTTGCAGTAACACAAGTCAAGAGCACTCTCTATCGGAGAGCATCATTAGTTTTGCACATCCTTGCATTAGGCATTTAGATCAGATAAGACTCTTGAACCTTTGTCATAAGACAAGGTCAAGAGCGCTCTCTGTCGGAGAGTTTAATTAATTAACTTAATAAAATCTTTCAACCCACATTACCTCTAATTAATTTACTTCGTTGATATCCTTCACCTAGTATGCTCTATCGATTTTCGAGTTGGGCTCGTACTCAGAACGATGAACGAACTTGCTAAGACCGCAATAACAACATAATTAAAACTTTTACCCCATAACCAACGCACCGGCATTGTCTCGATAAAATACTCAAGTAGTGGGCAAATTCCAAGTGTGGGCGCCGGGCAACCCAATCTGGACACTCGCTGGTTAAGTTATTGAACACCTAGCTTGTGATTCCAAACAGGTCCGTCATGTCTTCGAACGTAGCCACTAAAAGTATTTCCGGTTAGGTTTCCTAGACACTTTAAGCAAGATCACCATTAAAATCCTTAAAACTTACAAAGAGCACTCGCACAATTTAACATTCACCGGTTTAATTTCTAGACGTGTGTTTAATTCTCTAGCGCATTTCAGCTTCGTTGACTCCATAAGGCACTGGTCCTTTTTTTGTTTTGCATAATTATATTATTTGATCAATTGTCTATGGCTTAATATAATTGTTATCGCTGAATGCTTAATTGATGTCTAGAATTTAAATTTATCTTTTAATCTCTTGTTGCAACGTGGATTGCTTTTTTTATTTTGTGTCACATTCATAATAAGTAAAACACTTTCAAACTCCTAGACAACACCCATCCGCATCCGCAACCTTTAAAAACACTTTAATAACTTAAGAGCCATAGAAACTCTTTTGTAGGGACTACCCCCTTGGCTTCGTTAGGAGTTAGCCTAAACAAAGGAGCTAGGAGTAGGTGACAATACCTAGCTCTATGTTTGCCCCCAAGGTCACATCTCTCCCACTTTCCTAAGTGAGGAGACAGCTTTCAATTGATTTCTGCTGCTGGTGTGCGATCAACGGACAACACTCCACATTGTGGCTAGAGAAGGTGCCCTTTGTATCCGCAAGCATTTGCAACCTCAAAAGGTCAGATGTTTGTTGCATGCTTAATTTTGTGCATACATTAACTCCTTTTCCACCTATGCCCAAAAGGTGTTGCTTAATCCGACTGTAACTGCCAACCCAACGATGGCCACAGACATTGCATGTCCAATGACGTGAACCACCACCTCGCTTTGTCGTAGATTGGGGCACGGATGCACCTACCTTTGTTACATATACCAAAAGTGGTTTTTTGGGATCATATGTTCCCTTGGCATATTCAGCCATTACCCTTGGTGGATTGGCACCTTGGCTACCCACATTAACAGACCTGGACGAAGTATCTGCATCTCCAGTTCCAACTTGACCCTCAACATGAGTTTCAGAATCTGAATCATTGCCACTGCCACTGATATTTTCGAAATGACTCATTTTTTATGGTTTTATGAGCACCAAATTTTGGCAACCTGAAATCTCAAGAGAAACTTAAAATTTTAAAAATAAAAACTAGAAGTTTTATTTTTATGAACATTAAAAAAATTAAAAAAAACAGAGCTAAACAATTTATTAATTTAAGAGGCTAAACATTGAAACAGAGCTAAAAAATTTGAAAACATAGCTACACAGGCTTCAATCTTCAAAGTTCAGAGCTAAAAATTTTAAAAACCGAGCTACACAGGCGTCAATCTTCAAAAATCCGAATTCAAACAATAGACAAACTTTTAATGAATATTCAATAAACTGAAACATTAAAAAATAAAAAAAAACAGGGCCAAACAATTTAATAGGCTAAACAGAGCTAAAATTTTAAAAAACATACCTAAAAAATTAAAAAACAAAGCTAAAAATTTAAAGGAAAAGTTGAAAAATACCTCCACACTGCACAGTCGAGAGGAAGAGCAGTCCACGGGCCACAAAAATTGGAAAATTGTTGTCCACTAGCACAGTCCACTCCATGGCTACCAATGTCCACTCCACGGCTGAAACTCCACGGGCCACTACTGAAACTCCACCGACTACTCAGCTCAGACTCCACCGACTTTTCAGCTCTCACGGGCCTTTGGCTTTCATGGTGCTCACAGGCATTAGACGGTGCTCCTCACGGGCCCTTCACGGGTGATAAACGCCGAACTGTGCTCACTCACGGACGGGTGATAAACAGTGCTCCTCACGTGCCCTTCACGGGTGATAAACGGCAACGGTGCTACTGCTAACTGCTGACAGGCTCACGGTGCTCACGTGCTCATGGTGTTCAAAACAGTGCTCACGAGCTCACGGTGTTCAGAACGATGCTCACTGCTCACTGGTCACGGTGCTCACGCTACTCTGCTCAGCTCAGCTCTCACTACTCACAGTGCTCATGGTGCTCAACTCAGCTCTCACTGCTCACAGTGCTCATGGTGCTCAGCTCGGCTCTCACTGCTCACGGTGCTCAGCTCAGCTCTCACTGCTCAGCTCAACTCTCACGGTGCTCAGAAGTTCAGAACATGGCAAATGTAGGCACGGGATATAAAAAAATTATGGTCACCGTAAAAGTGCAAATAGGTTAGAAAATATGAGTTTAGGTTAGTATATTAGTTTTTTTTTTAACTAAATTTCATTTTTTTGTGCTTTTTTTTTAATAAAAAAATTAAAAGTTTGGGGGGGCGTGTGGGAGCCCCCCATTTTCGGGGGGGGGTCGTGTAGAAGCCCCACCATCAAGGAACGCCAAAAAACTGCGTTTCTCCACATTTTTGAGAAAAGGGGGCACTGGGAAAAGTTTCCCATGGAGCCTCCCAGCCCCCGGGGCATGGGAAGGGCAGGGGGCGCGCCCCCGACCCTGGGAGACGTGTCCCCATGGAACACCGGCCTGAACTAAAAGCAGCAATTACCATCACAAGTATAGCTTTGGACCATAAGGTGGAAGTTGTGATTCTATTTGGAAATTTTAATTCAATGTGTGGATAGCTCTCTAGATCCATAGAACGAAGGAACATATCTCTAAGATCACCTTTTTAAGGGCAAAACAATTGGCTTCATCCTCTAGTTCCATCCCATTCCAACACATATAATGGGCGAAAAATGTTAGCTTTAGTTGCTTCAAACGTATTCCCCATTCTCCTTTAGTTATATGAGCATTTAATGTGTGACAAGCACTTTGCTTGGAGGGAGAGTGCTTCATGGGAGAGAATCCCAATGATGGTTGTTTTATTTCATTGCCCCTTTCCATATACTTCTGACACATGGACAAGTAGGGTGCACTTGCTAGAGATGATTAGCTAGGAGGGAAAACATGTTGAATTAAAATGTGGAGTGCGTGAATTGGCACCTGTGGAAATATACATGCTCGCCTTGGCACATGTGGGATGCCCCACTTGGGTTGTTGCTTAGAGAAGTGTATTGGCCCACAATGGTTATGTACATTGTAAACACCTACTTGGTTGACGCATATAGACTTCCAGAGTGCACAACCTAAATGGGGGATACTTAGAGTTTCATGCTTGGAATAGTAGGGATGCTTATCACATGTTAATTTTACTTGAACTCAAATCCGATTTATTGTTTGCATAATTACTCGACAAATTATTAACGAAAAATACATTCAACTCTTAACAAATTACGTAGAAGAAATAATCAAGAAATCACAAATATTTGGCACATAAATGATAAATTTACCCTAGAAAACCCCAATTGGGGAAAACCAGCAAACAGTGATTTTGTTAATAATAAAATCCTGGGTTCCCGTCCTAGGAAAATGGCCCACAAAGGAATTACAAAACAATAAATAGCCTAGCCTATCAAACCTCAAGATCAATCCTTCAATCTTGTTGGTTGGCTGCTATCTCCCTTATTGCCCCTTTGCACCATTCCTATGACCCAGCCCCTGTGCCTGCACACTTGGCTTAAAGTCCTTCTCCAACCACTCAATGAGATCCCACTCATTCTATGTGACTATTGTATGCCTCCTCCTCTCCTTAGGCTTCCTTTTATAACATCTCAATGACCAAAACCTTAACCCTAGATCTCCAAAGTGATCAATTGCTAAGATTATATCTCAAGCCTCACTTAAGATCAATGGTTGTGATTTAATCTCAAGTTTACTTTTTAGTCATTAGCAAACATTAGGTTAATTAATGTGTTTTTCCTAAGTTAGACTTAGGAAAGAGATACAAGTCACTTGCTCTCTCAAGCAAGTATCTAGAGAGGTGATCTTGGACAACTCCTGCGTGTTTGACACCTGGTCTATGCAGAAGTACCTATCTGATCTACAATCATCAACACTCCCTCTTAGCAAGGAAGGTACTTCTTGAAGAGCCACCTGGAACGGGTTCTGCCTCTAACCCTAGCACACTATCATACACATCATCCTGCATATTGGCATCCCTCCAACCCTATTGGTGAGTTGCTTCCTGGTCACTAAGCGACTTAGGTTGACAATACATATCCAGAGAAGTAGCCAGGAAGCAACTCACCACTAGTTCATTGCTTCTTAAAACATTTAGCATCATAACATCATAACCATATACAAAAGGATCACAGAAAGAAAGACAAGCACAGCCACACAGTAGAACACAGAGATTTATCTTGGGAAACCCTCGTGGGGGAGAAAACCCGGCAAAACTTCCTCGATATAAACTTCAACAAGTAAAGTGTAATACCCCAAGAATAAGACTTGCCAGATCCCAAGAATAATACTTGACTGCTTCCTCTCTCCCAGATGCACTGCTCCATCTCTCTCTAGCGAACTTGCTTGAGTTTTGAGTATGTCCAAATGAGGGAGGCGCCTCCGCTATTTATATTGATCAACAAAGAGGCCTAATAGCCCAATAGGGCCAACTTCTCCTACCAATCAGGGCCAACATGCCTTGGGAGACTCAAAACAACAAATATAAAATACTTTTGTGGGTTGACCCAATTTACAACGGAGGTTTTACCTCAAGACTTTTACATGACCAATTACATCAAGGACATCTCCAAACGGAGGAATAACATCTCCAAAGGAGGAATACAATAAAAGTAAAATAGAATATCTTCCAAAGTTACATTTCTTTCAACACTCCCTCTTAACAAGGAAGGTATTCTACATCATCAGCAACAACAACAATAACGATTGTACAGCTGATTGGTGAATCTATGTCATTGGAAGTTTTAAAACAACAACAAAATCATGTGTCTGGAATAGCATCAGCATGGAACATCTTCATCGACATTAGCATGGAACACCGTCATGGAACATCGTCATGGATTATTGTTATCGTGGAGCATCATCATCACGGAACATCATCATCACAAAGCATCATCATTGTGGAACATCATCAAGGACCATCATCATCACAGAACATCATCATCATCATCAGTGTAAATATTGGAACATCATCATCATCTGGAACATCATCAATATGTGAATACTGGAACATCATCGCCATCAATATGTGAATACTAGGACATGATCATCATCTGCAACATCAATATGTGAATATTAGAACATCATTATCATCTGCAACATCAGTATGTAAATATTGGAACAACAACATCATTAGCATGTTAGTGCTTAAACAACATCGTCAAGAAATAAATGTTGGATCATCATCCACATCATCAGCATATAGATGTTAAAACATCGTCATCAGCAACATAAAATGCTGAGACAACATCATCACCATCAGCATAGCAATGTTGGAGCAACATCATCATCATCAACAACAGCATAGAGTGTTGGGGCAACATCAGCAGCGACAGCAACACAAAGTGTTGGGACAACATCATCATCGTCATCATCATCCTCATGCACAAAGTGTTGGGACATCTGAAGCAGCATCGCGGTGGGCACTCTGGTAGATCCAATGGGTCTTGTTTGGCTTACTAATCCTTTTGGACCAAACAAATCCTAGCCAAACATACCGATCTACCTGGGGACCAAATAGGCCTTGTCTTGCTTACTAATCCTTTCAGACCAAACAAGCCTAGACAAACATACCAATCCCCCTAGGATCAAACAGGCCTTGTCTGGCTTACTAATCCTTTCAAACCAAAGAAGCCTAGCCAAACATACCAATCCTAGACGGAGCTGCCACACCACTGCAAGAGGAAACCACATCATCACTCTCTCTTTCGAGGAAGGTCCTTTTGGATTACACAAAGCTTGTCTGGAAAGTATTCAAAACTTTACACAAGACAGAGGCTTAGTCAAGACATCATCAACTTGTTCTTTATCACTTGCTCTTCATCATTCTTCTCTTGTAGGTGATTGCATGAGATCTTTCCTACAAGTAGAATTAAATTTCATGATTATAAGCATTTCATAATCTTCAAAACATATTCACAATGACAAATTCTTATGCATAAAGACATGTCATGCAATCATGCAACTATTTTTGCCAATACAACATTCATCCGCATCCCGTATACATATGGTAACTTTCTAGATGCCCTCCATCTCTACCAGAACATTATTAAGAGCATGCACTACTCCCAACATGTCAGGAAAGAGGTTTCATTCTAGATAAGTAGCAATGGAATGTTGTACAACACCATAGGCCACTTACCCATCACATGCATATAGTAGTATACTATTCATCAATGGAAACACTCTAACCTGCATAATACATTTCCTAAATATAGGAACATAAATATGTAGACAACTAAACAAAGATATTTAAGCAACTAGATATATAGGAAATGATAATTGAAATACTTATCTTTGTTTGTTTGGTAGACTCCCTTTTGATCTGACAACATGCTCTACTTCATCGTACAATTCTGAGGACATGTGCCTATCTTACACATGATTGAAAATATTGAGCAAGTCTTCTACACTACTGATCATATAGGACTGTGTACCGGTGCTGAATCTGTATGTCCTACAAATGCGTCCCTTCTTATCCAATGCTGAAATGGATAAGAGTATGATCTTTGTCTTCATTGGTAGAATAATTTTGGATCAAAGTACATATTCCTCATCACTTAAGGAATCTTCCCTTGCTTTCTTCTCAACTGCGATATATTCAGCAACACTGGTCTGCTTTTTGCTAAGCCACAAGATCACACCTAATCCCAAAATAAAACATCCTGAAGTGTTCTTTCTGTCTTCATCAATGTTTGCCCAATCGAAGTCAACATATCCATACAAGCAGATCCTCTAGCATCTCCCATATTTGAGGCCATACTCAAATGTACCATTCAAGAACCTCACCACATGCTTTGCCACAACCATGTGAACACATCTCGACTCCACCATGTATTGGATCAAAGTATTCACTACAAAGCAAATATACGGCCTCGTGTTGGTCAAGTACATCAACGAACCAACTGTAAACAATGACATCAACTATCTCTGAAGTAGGATAATATAGCAACTTCAAGTTTGATGCCATCGATGTAGCTATAGCCCAACATCTCGAACCTCTTCAAAATCTCGACCGCATATTTTCCTTGGCTAAGCAAAATCTCCTCTGAATTTTGCCACACCTCAAGAATCATGTCAAGATTCTCGAACTCAGAGATCTACTGTAGTCACTCCCTCTGAAGCGGAGCACTATCCTCCCTCTACATCGGGACATTCTGCACTGGAGTGACTGGTAGCCTTCTCTGTTGTTGATCTTTTGCATATCCTTTGTCATCTCTCACTATCACTAGATATCAAGATCCTCCATCTCAAACTTTGTTGCAAGTTCCTCTTGCACCCATCTATGATATTCCCGTCCACTACAGGCTTCCATCTTCAACCTTGTAGCAAAGGTTAAGATCTCCATCGCTCTAGGTGATCCTCAAGGTCCTCATGTAACTATATGTGTTATCCCATGAGTGTCTTCAAACCCTTCTATGCATATGCGGTTCTTTGTAGACAGTCTCGAGTCCTAGAGGTTGCTCGATTTGCACTTCTACTTCACTAAATAGGTGTGTCTGGTCAATGGAGCAAACATCTCGCCATAATCAACTCCCTCTTTCTAAGAGAAACCCTAAGCCTTACTTTGTATTTCTTGATCTTGCCATTTGCTACATGATTGATCTAGTATATCCACTTGGAAGACACTATAGACTTCCCTTCAAGTCTCGGAAGGACATCCCAAACATCATTCTTCATGATTGGTCGGTAGTCCTCGATCATAGCAGCGTTCCATTCTTTCTTCTTGGGACATTCTTTCGTAAGGTGTCCTTTCTCATCACAAGTGAAACATCTGAGCTGTGGAGGTCCTTCTTTTTAAATATGTTTATTCTTGCGAGAATGTCCTTCCTTATTACGCTTTCTCTTCTTGGTATGAGTTGTTAGGGTTTGATTGTTATCTTCATCCATCTCTTCTTCTTTTGCTATCAATCAAGCTTCTTTTTGCGTGCATTCCTCCCATACGTGAGCTTCCTTCTAGAGCAAATTCCTTGAATGAAAAATTCCCATGATCTTGGGAGGTCGACCATTCAAGATTGTCATCTCCACTTCCGCTTGTTCGAGATTGTCTCCAAAAGATTCTAGTTGCTACTTGATCTGGGAATACCCTTGTGAAGTAAGATTCCATGATCTTGGGAGACCATTCAAGATTGTTATCTCCACTTCCACTTCTTCGACATTGTCTCCAATAGATTCTAGTTGTTAATTGATTTGGGATTACCCTTGTGAAGTAAGATTGGATGCTTTCTGATATCCACATATTCTCACCATTGAGTTGAGTCCTCAAGGTCATCTTCATGTTGATACTCTTTCCTTCATATAAGCTGGTCAATACATCAAACATATATTTCAGATTCTTCAAAGAGAATACATGTGAGATCAATGGTCCTTGATAGAGTCTGCAATCATCCTCTTGGCTTTGACAAAGGTTCTTCTTATGCTTAGCTTTGTCCTCATCTCCCTCTAGATCTGCAACTTAATCTTTGACATAGTTCTCCAAGTCATGTTGTTCAAGTATGAGAAGCACTTTATACTTCCATGCCCAAACGTTCTCAGCTCCTTCAAGCTTGGTACTGTTTGTCATCATGATAAAGTGAGAACCTCAAATGGAATTAGAGAGAATCCAACTTACCAATGAAAGTGCTTCAATTGGATGCTTGCTTCAATGCTTTTCTAGAAGACTACTTCTAGTGGACCTAGGGTTTGACATAGAGACCCTAATTTTTCAACCTTTGTGACTTTCAGATCTGTTTGGATAGAAAATATGTGCCTCCTCAAGGCGAGCTGCATAGTATACTCCTTTTCCCAAAACTGTGGACTGATATGGGAAATATCTTATGCTCTAGTTTTCCCGGCAAGAGTGTTAGGTGAAAAATTGAAAATCCACAGAATTAGAAACTCTCCATAGAAAGATGCTCCCTCCTAAGGCAACTTAGATGCTCCTGCTTTTTCAACTGATCTATAGAAGGAAGTGATCGAAACAGGAAGCCCTAGATTCTTCAATTTCTTCTGCAAAATTGTTCGATATTAATTCGAATGTATCTCTGAAAAACCTGCTCCTAAAGGTCTAAAACTTCATCTTGAGATAGCCCAATCTGTCTACTTTACAACTCCAAAGCTTATAGAAAGATTGGATTCACCAAGTGGAACTTATGCTAAGTTTCCCAAGATGACCTGTTTATGGACTGGTTCAATATAGCGAACTTGTATAGACTGCCACGTGTCATTGTTTGACCTTTGGGGTCTAAAACTCACACCACAGAAACTACAGTTTGTTCCCTAACTGCAAAATCTTACTAAATTCGATTTGGATCTTCTTAGCTCAAGATATATCATTTCTCCCTAGGTCACATGTTTAAGACTGAATTCTAGAAGAGGTTGGAACCTTGTTTTGGAGGGAACATATCTCCTAAAGTACAGCAAACCTAAGGCTGAAACTCGCACACAAGGTACATACGCATTTCATCTTTGGCCTATCCAAGTTTCAGCTCTTGAGCCTTCGCCAAAATCGAGTTATAGCGAAAAATGCCAAGATGACCAGATTTTTCCTTCTAGGGTTTCAAGCATCAAACCCTAATCGTCGTCAATTGCAGTAGTAGCAATGTTGCACAAAGACTTCTTTTAGGTCGGCTCTGATACCATGTTAAGATTTTAATGGTTATACAAGATCTTAAAATATTTAGCATCATAACCATATACAAAAGGATCACTGAAAGAAAGACGAACACAACCACACAAAAGAACACAAAGATTTATCCTAGAAAACCCTCGTGAGGGAGAAAACCTAGCAAAACTTTCTCGATATAGACTTCAACCAAGTACTGTGTAATACCCCAAGAATAAGACTTGTAAGATCCCAAAAATAATACTTTACTGCTTCCTCTCTCCCAGATGGACTGCTCCTTCTCACTCTAGTGAACTTGCTTGAGTTCTAAGTATGTCCAAATGAGGGAGGTCGCCTCCCCTATTTATACTGATCAGAGGAGAGGCCTAATAACCCAACATGGCCGACTTCTCCTCCCAATTAGGGCCAACATGCCTTGGGAAACTCAAAACAACAAATATAAAATACTTTTGTGGGTACTATTGACCTGACTTACAACAGAGGTTTTACCCCAAGACTTTTACATGACCAATTACATCAAGGACATCTTTAAACGGAGGAATAACATCTCCGAAGGAGAAATGCGATAAAAGTACAATAGAATATCTTCCAAAGTTACATTTCTTTCAACACTCTCTTCACCCGTCGTCAACTCCACGTCTCGACCCTTTTCCTTTGTCGACTATTAGGTCTCCTATTATTGTGGTTGTCCATTGGCGGCTTCATGGTTGCCTACCACTCCTTATCGTCTCCCGCACTAGATCACGTGTTCTTTGTCCATCTGTGGCTTTGCCAACTCCTCTGCGACCTTTGGCCTACATCTCCTTACAGCAATCATGATCACCACTCTACTGTCACGTCCTCTATTGCAACCCAAAGTTATGTCGCCTATGCTCACATCTAGCAACCCCCACTAGATCCCAGCTCGCGAATCATTTGGCTCTTCATCCTATCGCCAGCACAACTCTGTTGAACACCGGATGCAGTCTCTGCCCACAATCTACTACTCCAGTGTCCCAACTCAACCCAATCCTTCACGGCAACACTCTCCTCTAGTGGCCACGAGCCCGAATCTCTCTAGGATTGTGACCACATACAGCATACATGTTGAATTATTGTAACTTCGAAGTGTATTTATTTATTGTACCCCGATGTTCCTATCAAGAGAATCATTTATATTTCATTATACCTCGATGTTCCTATCAGGAGAATTACTAAGAGTCATGAGGAAAAACCCTCCGTTGTAAGTCGGGTCATTAGCACCCTCATTAATATAATATTAAGTTGTTTGAGTCCTCCTAGAGAAGTCAGCCCAGTCAATTTTAGTGGGGCCAACTTGATGGAGTGAAATGTCAAGTGAACGAAAGAATATAAATAGAAGTAAGGCGCTCCTCATTTCAACACACGTACAAATAGTTAGTCACTTGTGTAGCGCAAAAGAGAGAGTCTTATCTGCAAGGAGGTGAAGGACAAGTCTGAAGTCTTATCTTTTATCTTTTTGATCATCTATATTGAGGAAAGTTTTTTGCTGGGTTTTTCCATTTAGGGTTTTCCCAAGATAAATATGTGTTGATCTTGTGATACTGTTTCTTTCGGTGATCCTGTCTATATGCTTTTGTTGTGAAAATGAAATTGAATGTTGATAATCTAGCTAAGCATATGGAATCTTAACATGGTATCGGAGCTAACCTGCATAAGACAGCTTTCACAAGGTGAAAAAGCCCTCTCTCTCTCCCCGACAAGAAATTGGGGTTTCAAAAAAAATTGATTTTTGAAGCTCTGACTGCATGGAAAGTTGCGCCCTCCTAAAGCACGCCTATTGAGCCTGAGATCGAAGTTTTTGAGGGGATAGATCTCTGGGAAAGTCAAACCCTAGTTTGACACTGGACCAAAAAACTACAGAAATCCAGTGAACCAGAAAACTGCACTGCAGAATCTCGCAAGTCAAATTTGAATGGTAAAGACTAGAGATCTCCAGAAACCAAGCACACCAGTCAACTCGCCTCAGTCAAACGCATCTCCTAGTAAGATCAGTTTCTCATTTTCCAAAATTTCAATTTTTTGTAATCCTCTGACGAGATGGCCCCAAGCACCAAGATTGAGGACAAACTAGAAGGCATAAAGAATTACAGAGCATGGAAATACATAATAAGCCTCATTCTCAAGGAAAATGATCTTGAGAAATATATCAAGGATGAAGTTGCAGAACCTGCTGAGGCTGACAAGAAGGATCTGATTAGGGCACAAAGGATTATTGTTGATTCTATCAAGGATCACTTGATTCCTCAAGTGTCATCCAAGAAGACTTCGAAAGAAATGTATGATTCCCTAGCAAGAATGTATGAAGGAAGAAACATCAACAGAAAGATGAATCTAAGAGCTCAATTGAAGAGCACCAAGATGAGTCATGGAGAATCCATCCAGGACTATTTCACAAGGGTTTCCCAGTTCAAGGAACAACTAGAAGCCATTGGAAACACCCTTGATGAAGATGAGTTGGTTATGACTGCTCTCAATGGTCTCACTAGACCCTGGGAGTCATACATCCAAATGATGTGTGCTAGAAAGGAAAGCCTGAAGTTTGATACTGTATGGGAAGACTATATTCAAGAGGAGGCTAGAGTGGCCAATAGAGAAGCTCTACTTAAGGAAGATGATCAAGCCCTAGCCACCCATACCAAGAGAAGAAGGAGCCAACCCAACTTCAAGAAGGGAAACCACAAGGAGTCTCAACCTCCCGGAAGGTTCCAAAGAACAAGAGAAAGTTTTCCAAAGAAGTACTACTCCAACTTTCAGTGTTTTCATGTGACAAGATAGGACACATTGCCAGAAATTGCCCTATGAAGAAAGAAGAATACAAGAAGAGGAACAATTACAAAAGACATCATACAATTATAGCTGAAGATGAGGATGATGAAGAAGAAGAACAAGGACCACATAGAAAGCATGCAAGGGAAGAAGATGTCGAGGAGCATGTACTATTCTCTGCACTCTCTGGGTCTGTAACACCTGGAGAAGACACATGGCTTATTGATAGTGGTGCTTCAAAGCACATGTCGAGACAAAAGAAAATTCTATCAAAACTTGAAGAAAGAAACTCTCCTCAAAAAGTATCTCTAGGAGATGACTATCAACATCCAATCAAAGGAATTGGTGAAGCAACCTACAAGCTTGATTCAAGAAATCCCCTGAAGATGAAAGAAGTTTTATATGTACCAGGTCTAAAGAAGAATTTACTTTCTATCTCAGCTTTAGATAAGAAAGGATACAGAGTTGCATTCATAGATGGCCAAGTACTCATGTGGCCCAAAGGAAAGACAATTGAAGATGCAGTCGTCATCGGTGAAGAAGAAGGAGGCCTGTATAAACTCAAGGGACATCTAGAAACAACCCTTGTTCATGAAACCACTAATCCTAGTGAACTGTGGCATAGGAGGCTTGCCCACATCAATTACAAAGCACTACCTCATGTGAACAAAGTAGTGATGGGACTACCAAACTTGAAGATCAACCATGAAGGCATTTGCAAAGGATGTGCGAAAGGAAAAGAATATCAAGAAACCATTTCTGAAGAGCGAAACAAAAACTAAAGGTACATTGGAATTGATTCATTCAGATGTATGTGGTCCAAAGTCCTCCACATCTTTGAGTGGTTTTGAATACTATATTACATTCATTGATGACTATTCAAGAAAGACATGGATATACTTCTTGAAAGCAAAGAATGAGGTGTTTGAGAAATTCAAGGAATTCAAAGCCTTGATAGAGAATCTTTCAGACAAAAGAATCAAGACACTCCGATCAAACAATGGCAGAGAATATACTTCAAAAGAATTTGAAGCTTTTTGTAAAGATGCTGGAATCAAGAGGGAACTAACTACTCCCTACAATCCTCAACAAAATGGTGTTGCGGAAAGAAAGAACAGAACCATCATGGAGGCAGTGAAGACAATGATATATGATCAAGATCTTCCAATGCATCTATGGGCAAAAGCAGCAAAAACAGTTGTCTATGTACAGAATAGAATATCTCACAGTGCCCTTGGATTCAAGACTCCAAAAGAGATGTTCACGGGAAAGAAGCCTGAGGTAAGTCACCTCAAGATATTCGGTTGTCCAGTATATGTTCACATGCCTAAAGAGAAAAGAACCAAGTTGGACCCTTCCGGAAAGAAGGGAATATTTGTTGGATACTGTGAAGTATCCAAGGCATTCAGAATCTACATTCCTGGATTCCATCACATGGAAATCAGCAGAGATGTAACATTCGATGAAGAAGCAGCTCTCAAGAGATCCAGAAAATGTCAACATGAAGAAGTGTCTGAGGAAGATGCACCTCCCAGAAATGTAGAGGCTACATTCCCTGAAGATGAAGCACCTGAGGATCATGATATGACAGAACCACAAGAACCCGCTACGATGGAAATATCATGAAAGAGAAAGCCTGCTTAGGCAAGAGAAATTATACAAGAAGTAGAAAGATATGGAGCTCCTGAAGGCTCCACAAGGATAAGCAAGAAGCCCAAACCATTCTCCAACCATGTAGCTTTGATGTGTGATCTTGTAGATCAAGAACCTACGAACTATGAAGAAGCTGTACAGAAGAAAGAATGGGTAGAAGCAATGACGGAAGAATACCAGTCAATAATGAAGAACGATGTTTGGGATATAGTTCCCAAATCAGAAGGCAAGAGTGTGGTATCTTCCAAGTGGATCTACAAGATAAAACATGCATCTAATGGAAGTATAGAGATGTACAAGGCAAGATTTGTGGCTAGAGGTTTCTTTCAGAAAGAGGGAATTGATTATGAAGAAACATTTGCACCAGTAGCACAGTATACTTTGATTAGAGTTATCATGGCACTTGCATCCATGATGAAGTGGGACTTACACCAGATGGATGTGAAGACAGCCTTCCTGAATGGTGTGATTGAGGAAGAAGTATACATAGAACAGCCACAAGGATTCGAAGTTGAAGATAGACGGACTCACGTATGCAAGTTGAAGAAGGCCCTGTATGGCCTGAAGCAAGCTCCTAGAGCTTGGTATGGAAGGATAGATAGTTTCCTGACGAGCTTGGACTTTACCAAGAGTAAAGTCGATCCTCACCTTTATTTCAAGGTTATAGAAGATGAACCTGTCATACTATTACTGTATGTGGATGATCTATTTCTGACAGGGAATGAGAAATAGATTGTAGAATGCAAGAAGAAGCTCGTTGAAGAATTTGAGATAAAAGACCTTGGGTTCATGCATTATTTCCTAGGACTGGAGGTATGGCAGAACTCAGAAGGAATCTTTCCCAATCAGGGAAAGTATACAGTGGAAATCTTAAAAAGATTTGATATGTTGGAATGTAAAGCCATGGCCACACCCATGGATACCAACCTGAAGTTGTTGACTGATGAATCATCAGAATTGGTGGATGTGACTCATTACAGACATATTATTGGGTCGTTGATGTATCTAACAAATACCAGACCAAACATTTGTTTTGCTGTGAACACCTTGAGTCAGTATCTAGTTCAACCTAGACGTGTTCACCTAATAGCTGCAAAACATGTGATGAGATATCTGAAAGGGACTATAGACTTTGGTCTATACTATGATAGAAACCATGACTACCAGATTGTATGGCTATACAGATGCAGATTGGGCTGGAAGTGTCTCAGACAGAAGAAGCACATCAAGTGGATGTTATAGCCTGGGGTCTGCTATGATTTCATGGTTTAGCAGAAAACAGTCCAATGTTGCTCTTAGCACGGCTGACGCAGAATACATAGCAGCTTGCTCTGCTAGTTGTGAAGCCATATGGCTTCAGAAGCTGATGTCAGGTTTATTTAACCTGGAGTTGGATACCACAGTGATTCTATGTGATAACTAGAGTTGTATAAAGATGACGGAGAACCCGGTGTTCCATGATAAGTCAAAGCATATAGAAATCTGGTATTTCTACATTCGAGATATGATACAAAAGGGAGCCATAAAGCTCCAGTATGTGAGTCCCGATGAACAAGTTGTTGATGCGTTGACGAAACCTCCGTCTTGAGTAAAGTTTGAATACTTTCGAGACAAGTTTGGTGTTGTTCGGAAAGACCTTCCCCGAAAGGGGGAGCAATGATGTTGCAGTGGGATTATATCAACCCTGGACACCTGTCCTAAAGTGATCCGTAGACTTATGTCTCCGAGAAAGAAGCAGGATTATATCATCCCTGGACATTTGTCTTAAAGTGATCCGATGACCTCGGTCCTCGAGAATGTGGTAGAATTGCATCTTCCTTGGACATTAGTCCTAAAGTGATAGGGAGTGCTTATCCTGTAATTGTATCCGGGGACTTCTATCGTCGAGAATGTGGTAGGATTGCATCATCCTTGGACATTAGTCCTAAAGTGATAGAGAGTGATTATCCCGTAATTGTATCCGAGGACTTCGGTCGTCGATAATGTGGTAGGATTGCATCATCCTTGGACATTAGTCCTAAAGTGATAGGGAGTGATTATCCCATAATTGTATCCGGGGACTTCGGTCGTTGAGAATGTGGTAGGATTGCATCATCCTTGGACTTAAGTCCTAAAGTGACAAGGAATGATTATCCCGTAATATTATCCGATGACTTTGGTCGTCGGGAATGTGGTAGGATTGCATCATCCCTGGAATTAATTCTGAAAGTGATAGGGAGTGATTATCCCATAATTGTATCTGATGTCTTCGGTAGTCGAGAATGTGGTAGGATTGTATCATCCCTGGACTTAAGTCCTAAAGTGATCCGTAGACTTTCGTCTTCGTATGGTGGATTGCAGGTTGTTGTTGATTGAAAGATCAAGAGTATTGCTGATGATGATGACGATGTTACTGATCGAAAGATCAGAGTATTGTTGATGTTGCTGATGTTGTTGCTCAAAGTATTGATGATGACGATAGTGTTGATCGCAAGATCAAAGTGTGATGATGATGTTGCTCAAAGAACTGCTGCTGATGATGATGTTGATCGAAAGATCAAAGTATTGATGATGATGTATTGCCGATGATGTTGCTCAATGTATTGTTGATGATGATGATGATGATCGAAAGGTCAAAGTATCGTTGATGATGATGTTGTTGATTGAAGAAGATTAAAATGTTGATGATGATGTTGTCGACCGAACGATCAAAGTGTTGCTGTTGCTGAAACTGAAGATGAAGACTATATGTCAAAGATGATGAAAAAGCTTCCAATGATTTATAGATGTATCACTCTGATGATGTTGAAGATGTCCTCTCTCCTACTGCTGTTGTTGATGTTGTAGAATACCCTTCTCGTTAAGGGGGAGTGTTAAATTATTGTAACTTCGAAGTGTATTTACTTATTGTACCCCGATGTTCCTATCGAGAGAATCATTTATATTTCATTATACCCCAATGTTCCTATCGGGAGAATTACTAAGAGTCATGAGGAAAAACCCTCCGTTGTAAGTCGGCTCATTAACACCCTCATTAATATAATATTAAGTTGATTGAGTCCTCCTAGAGAAGTCGGCCCAGTCAATTTTAGTGGGGCCGACTTGATGGAGTGAAATGTCAAGTGAACGAAAGAATATAAATAGAAGTGAGGCGCTCCTCATTTCAACACACACACAAATAGTCGGTCACTTGTGTAGCGCAAGGGAGAGAGTCTTATCTGCAAGGAGGAGAAGGACAAGTCTGAAGTCTTATCTTTTATCTTTTTGCTCATCTAAATTGAGGAAGCTTTTTGCTAGGTTCTTCTCTTTAAGGTTTTCCCAGGATAAATCTGTGTTGATCTTGTGATACTGTTTCTTTCAGTGATCTTGTCTATATGCTTTTGTTGTGAAATTGAAATTGAATGCTGATAATCTAGATTAGCATATGGAATCGTAACAATACAACGATTGTACAATGTCGTACATTCCCTTTTCAATCTTTTTTAATTTTCTAGTAAACTTTCGTCAAATTGATTTCCCGCTCAAAGCTTCACCCTCGCTCTGATTCCATGTTAATTTTACTTTAACCCAAATCTAATTTACTGTTCAAATAATTCCTCAACAAATTATTAACAAAAAATACAAATTATGCAACATAAATAATCAAGAAATCACACACATTTGACACTTCAAGTTACCCTAGAAAACCCCCAACTGGGGAAAAAACAGCAAACAGTGATTTTATTAACATAAATCTTGGGCTCGCGTCCTGGGAAAATGGCCCACTAAGGAATTACAAAACAGTAAATAGCCTTGCCTATCAAACCTCAAGATCAATCCTTCAATCTTGTTGGTTGGCTATTATCTCCCTTACTTCCCCTTTGCAACTTTCCTTAGACCCTACCCCTGCACCTGCACACTTAGCTAAAAGTCCTTCTCCAACCACTCAAAGAGATCTCACTCAATCTGTGTGATTGTTGTGTGTCTCCTCATCTCCTTGGACTTCCTTTTATAACATCTCAATGACCAAAAGATCTCCAAAGTGATCAATGGTTGAGATTAGATCTCAAACCTCACTTCATATCAACGGTTGTGACTTAATCTTAAGTTCACTTTTTAGTCATTGGCCAACAGTAGTTTAATTAATGTACTTTTCCTAAGTTAGACTTAGGAAAGAGATACATGTCACTTGCTCTCTCAAGCAAGTACTTAGAGAGGTGATCTTGGACGACTCATGCATGCCTGACACCTGGTTTATGCAAAAGTACCTATCTGAGCTACAATCATCAACATCACATCTAGATTTGTGCATCCCTAACCTTGGACAAACAATTTGAGGAGTGCTCAACATGAGGACATCGTTGCTTGGAGGGCGCACCACCTTGGGGTTAAGATGACCTTGCTTGTTGACATGTGGACACCTTGCCTAGAGGAGCACTCCATTTGTAGGCTCTGCTTGTTGGACCTATTCTAGGTTACTTGTAATATCCCTCTTAGTATGGAAAAGGGAAGGAGAGCACTTCACTTCTTTAGTATCTTTTTGTTGAGTAGTTCTTCATTGGTGTTGATGTAGCTTTTAGAGAGTGAAGAGATGTTTGGGGTTTGTCTTGCTACTAATCAGCATGTGTCGTTATAGCTAGGTTTTGCTATGGTTTGCTTATGAGAAGTCTTGCTTAGGATATGTTGAAAGGGTTTTGCATTTCCACCTTGGGATGTGCTGAATTGCTATGTTGCAATGCATTGTTTGGCAGGACCTAAAGGGTTTTGCAATTCCCACTTGGGAGGAGTTGATTTGTTGTAATGTAATCATCTTTACTGTGAAATAGAAGGAGATGTGTTTGTTGTCCCGAATTGTGCCACGTATCTGATTTTGGAGATCTTATTTTTTGGTGCATTTATTGTTGATTTATTACTTTAAATGATCAAAAAAATTACACCTCGAGGGTTTTGATCCCTCTTAATGCTTTATAGATCCGAAGATAAGATGGATTTACACTGGTGTAATCAATTGTTGGGCAGAATTTCCAGATCTGATTTGTGGGTTAGATCTTGCCCTAATGGCTGTTGAAATAATCTGACAGATAAGTATATGCGGTGTTTACACTCTGCATGTTGCCTATGTTGATTTATTGTTGCATAGTTTGAAAGTGGTTTCTAGAGAAATCAGATTCGGCATAGGGTTGAAACATTATGAGTGCAAATATGTGGCCTTATTTGAGGGCTGAAATTTGTCATGGTTGCAAAGCCCTGGAATTTCAACGAACAATTCACAGGAAAATGGTGAAGCAAAGTTGGTTGTTGCTCTAGATGACAGAGTACTTCAAATCATAGTTTCCATGCTCTAATTTAGTATGATACCGGAAAGAAACACATATTGAAAAAATCCCATACAAAAAAAAACATTGACATTTACCTAAAACGAAGAAACTTCGTTTCTTACAAAAATAACCAGCATAGATAAGCCAGATTAAAATACTCCGTGAATAATAAAATATATGATTGATAACATAAGTGATAATATTACAATGAGAATGATGCTTGTATAAATATCCATACTGGGTGCCCTTTCGTAAAGAGGCATAACCTTTCATCAAGGTGCCTCTTCATTAAGTATCAGTTTATTTAATTATTAATGTTTAATTATTATATATTTTGTTCATTACATTGCCTTCCCCTTAAAGGAAGCTTTGTCCTCAAAGCTTTATTGAAGACAAAGCTTATGTCTGATTTCTTGCTTGTAATGTTATCTCTCAATCCTTTATTTAAGTACTTGCGACACTTGACAAAATGAGACGATACAAGTTACAAACTCCAAAGAAAAAATGTTGCATCGTCTGTGATGTGGTCCATCCGAGATCTATTTTTATCGGAGGTGATTGTTGATCGTTTTGTTGGATAAATCTTCTCATTTTCTACTTAGGTTGTAGATTTTGAATTCGTTTGCTTCTAAATTTATAACTCCTTTGTTTATGTTCATTTTGACCCTGTCGTTGGTCAAAATGTTTTTTGTAATTTGGGTGTCGGTAAAGAGTTCTTGTTTCTTGTTTTTCTATTGGATTGACTTCCTTTTGAACTGTGATGGGAACCAAATTTGTATTTGTTTCTTCTTCCTCAACTAGAATTAGTTTTCTGGATAGTCTGGATGCTTCCTTCTGGATTTAAACTAATTTGTTCTCTAATAGATTATTATTATTATGAATCTTCTCAAACATTTCATCTTGCAATTGTTTGTCCTCTTTTAACTTCTCAATTTGTTCCTCTAGTTCTTGATTAACCTTCTTCAAGGTGGAATTTTCTTCGTCTTTTCCCAGTAGTTTTTTGCTGGAAAGCTTGAATCTTCTCTTCTAACTTTTGACTACATTGAACTTTATCCTTTGCCTTCTTGATTTGCAAAAGTAATTTCTGATTATGATCTCTTAAACGAGAGATATCTTCTTCTTTACCTGCAATAACCTTGTCGAAATCCTCGTGTATCGTCTTGCATTGATTTCTCATTTCCCTACGACACCACCTTTGATATTTCTCTGAAGCCTTCAGATGACGCGACTTGTAATTTTGTCTTCATGTTAATGTCCTGCAATGTGATTTTCTTCTTTTTGTAGGGAAATGTCATAAACTTCTTTTCAGCATTTAAGATAAAAGTCCCCCATGTTTCTAGCCACGATAATCCCAAAATTAGGTCATTGCAACTACTCCACAAAGATCTAACTATAAATTACGAGACACCAGTATAATCTCCAATGTTCAATTGTAAATTGCTTATTGCATATTCTTTGTTATTCCAAAAGTCTAACCTTTCACCAATATTTGACTCCGGAATCGCTAACTCGTTAGCAAATTCATCACTAATATAATTATTGCATTCAACGGGAGCAATAGAAATAGTAATGTCTTTCCCTCTAATTGTTCATTATATTTGAAATAACACTGAAACATAAGTTTTTAAAGTGCTTGGGAATCTTCCTTGTTTTTTCGCCATGAGACTCCATTTTATTATGCTTTCTTTAAAATAATATCTTTTTTTAATAATAATTATTATTAATTAATTAATTAATATTATTATTATTATTAATGTTTTTATAAACTATATATATAGTTTAATATATAGTTTTGTTTTCAAAAATTAAAATATTATAACATTTTAATATTTAATTTTTTTTTAAATGGGGTTTCGATAGCGGGGAGAGAGGATGGCAGGTAAAGGAGGAGGGTCAGGGGTGGTGGACAAAGCAGGTGGAGAGCAGCGGCGGATGGAACGAGGGGTGGCAGTAAGAAGGCAACAAAGGGCGAGACCATGGAGGAGGGTCGAGGTGTTGGCTGGAGCAAACAGAGAACATTGGCGTGGACGCAACGAAGGTCGCAACGCAAGAGGAGAATGGCGCAGGCAGGAGGAGGGAGCTACGTAAGAGGAGGGAGCTATGGGAGGAAAGAGGGAGCATACGCGGGAGCTACGGGAGGGAAGAGGGAGCAAAAGCGGGAGAGAGGAGACGCGGGAGCTACGGGCGGGAGGAAGAGTCGTGGAAATGGAGTGACGGAGGAGGGGGAAGTGGAGATCGACGTGAGCGCAGGGTTTGTGTGCGCAGGGGTGAGCGCGAGACAAAGGGGTCGACACGCACAAAAGGAATGGTGCAAACACACGTGGAGGGAGGTGAGAGGATACAAATGTGAGGGTGCAACGGGCAAATGGAGGGACTGCGGAGGATCAAAAGAATTGTGTGAGAAGAGTGTTGTGGCCAAGGGCCTTTTTCGGTCAAAAACCAAAATCTTCAAAAACTATGAAGTGATGTTTACTAGCCAAATCAGAATTGGCTCTGATACCAATGAAACAAAGAAACTTTGTTTCTTACAAAAATAAGTAGCGTAGATAAGCCAAATTACAATACTCCATGAATAATAAAATATATGATTGATAAGATAAGTGATAATATATATATATATATATATTACAATGAGAATGATGCTTGTATAAATACCCTAAGTCACACGGTTTGGGTTCTGGTTCGGATTTAGATTTGGGTTCGTCAAGGATTAGGTTTGGTTCAGGTTCAAATTTTTCGATGAGGTTCAGATGAGGTTCGACTATATATATATAAACTTTCTTCATATACTCCCCCTTAACCAATTTTCTACACCCCATAGCCCATAAGGATTCAAAGCACTTATGTCACAATTCATAATTTCGTCGTATATACTTGTTGCTTATGACATTTCTGTTCACAGATTTGTGCTTCTAAGAGCAGGTTTTTGTGGTTTAACAACGGAGTTGCATGCTTCCCACAGTAGTAGTTTGTTCTTAGGGGTAAATCTATGTTCTTACTTGTTGTTTGGTGTGTTCTTATGTAGACTACAGGTCTGATATTTCGAATTACAGAGAGCATTTAATTTATAGACAACATAAATAAATAGAGAGCATTTAATTTATAGACAGCATAAATAAATTGAGACCATTTAGTTTATAGACAACATAAATAAATAGAGAGCATTTAATTCATAGACAGCATAAATAAATAGAGAGCATTTAACTTATAGACAACATTTAATTTATAGGTATAGTGTTTTTTCATTTTTTTAATTTCAATTTTTTTTCAGTAAAAAAATCGAACCTCGAAAAAAAAATTCCTTCAGGTTTGCCTTTAGGTTCGCCTTCAAGTTTGGGTTCGGGTTTAAGTTCGACATTAGGTACAGCGAACCTAAACGAATTTCAATTTTTTTTTGAGGTTCAGCAAACCCTGTGACAGTAAATAGCCATACTGGGTGCCCTTTCGTAAAGAGGCATAACCTTTCATCAAGGTGCCTCTTCATTAGGTATTAGTTTATTTAATTATTAATGTTTAATTTTATATATTTTGTTTATTACAATACCTCCTTAATTGAGCAGTTTACATATTAAAATTTGAGCTTGTTGGGCCGGGCTTCCACAGCCTCCCTCACAGATCCCTATGGATACAACAGCAAACAGCCTCTGTGGACCTCGATATGGGCACAGCATGGACATGACAAAGAAGCATAGCAGTTTTTTTATTAAAATTTAATAATTTAATTCCACTGTTCAATTCCAATGGTCAAAGATCATAGGAACCAGATTTCATACTATTTAAACCAAATAATTCAACTGTAACGAATTATTGGAGAATCTTTTTACAATCAATATAGCCAAATTTGATAACTATGCCCCAGTTCTCTTCTGCAGTGGATGGTGTTACCTCTTTCAGATCCTCTGTTCTGTACCGATTGATTTGTGTCTTGGTTTGTTGATAGTCAAAGGCTTCTAGCCTTGGACCCTTGTGATCTATGCTTTAGACTTTTGTGTTGGAGGTTTGTTCTCTGGCTCTTTGAACACTCTTTTCTCACAGTTTTTTAACTGATGTCAGTGGCAGCCTGCTAGATGTAATCTATTTTTTTAATCAATAAAACAGACTACCTACTTTTTTCTCAGTTAAAAGAAGAAGAAAAATGCATACATATACATACCCATATATATGTCGGTGTGGGGAGCCTTTAATTTTCTTTTAGTGGATTCCATATATGACCAGAGAACTTCAAATTTTAGCTGAACTTGAGCAGTTTGATGGCATGCACATAAATTGAATCGCTGATCACCAATTTGGCAAAGACCTTCCTCTAACAACTAGGTCAATCCCCCCTAAATGATCAGACCCTGACCCACTTCAACCAAATATTGTCTATGTGACATAGAATTGTACAATAAACTTTACAGCAGCAGAATTGGACCAATAATATGCTTGTTAACAAAAACCAATGTAAAACGCCATGACCAAGCCCAAGTGGTCACAGATAGATTTCAAGCTCCCATTTCGGTATTTAAAAACACTACCAAATTGTTCCGTTACAGGCTACTTACCTTGTCAAGGAGGCTGCTAGGTCTTGAAGCAGAAGCGGACTGCTTGGATTTTGTCGGTTCAGTATGCATCCCATTCAGAATCTGCTTTTCTGAAGACACTGGTGATTTCGTAGAACAATTAAACTCTTTTCGGGGCAAACAACTCCCATCTCTCGATTTTCTTCTTTTCCTTTTGGGTTTTTTAGCAGCATGTTCTTCTCTGTGTTGAGACTTTTCCTCGGAAGGACCGGCATTGCTTTTGGGTTTCCTTCTCCTCTTCTTCTTGTTAATCTTCTGGTCTATCTCAGCGGTCCCCGTCCCATGAACCTCCATGGCAAAATAGATTGATAACTTAATGGGATTCTATTAAACCCTTTGTTAAACCCTGGACTTCCGCCAAATCTCCTGAAAATGAGCAGTGGGTATCACAGCATGATATTTCCTTTCATGATGTTTTGTCTTTTTAAGATTAACTTTTTTTCTTAGTTGTCATGTCTACGTAGTCATGGATTTTGAACTTAGATCGCCCCCAACCACCTGGCCTATACGAGTAACCTATGTTTTTAGAGAACTTTGTAAGGCGCAGTCACGTATTAAATAATTTTGTTTTTTTCGACATAGATTAAATAATTTTGTTTTTTTAGAATTTTGTAGGATGTTAAGGACATAGTACGTAGATTAAATGATTAAAAACTATCAAAAAGTTAAAATCATTTTATTATTTTACAATTCTAAATATAAGAATTACTCATATTTAGATTTTAGATTTTATTGGTGTTAAATTGGTTATATTTTTTTATTTAAATAAACTAGCACAACCACTTAATTTGTGGTTGGTGAAAGTCCATAAACAAGAAGTTAAGTACCATAAAATTATGAGTTATCCATGCATCAACTACCAATCCATCCTAATTATACGTTATTTATGCATTCATGCATTAGTTATAGTTATTCATTTATCAACCATTAGTTATTTTTTATATTCTTTTTTTCATATGCCATGAATTGTTGGGTTTTTGTTTTTGTTTTTTTTTGTTTATCAGGAAGAAAAAAGCATGTCCTTGATATTCTATTAAGAATCAAAGGGCATCTAATGTGCCTACCCAAAACATGGGTTACATCCGAGATTACAAATTGTTCATTCATGAACAAGTCACAACACAACAAGTTACTGTGGGGGAGATCATACGCTAATCAACATAAATAAAGTTCCCATCACCAATAACTGTCTCACTATACCATATCTACCGTGAACCAAAGAGTGCAGAGCAGCAATCAAAAGGAGCCCGCTCCAAAACATCAAAAAGGTGCATGAAAAGGGGAGTAAACTCCCGCACCGGGCTCAAAAGAGCTGAAAAGAGTCATGTGTGACCAAAAGGCCATTGAAAAATTCAAAGTAACAGCCAATACCGGGAGCCAAAGAAAGAGCAGTTTTTGAGAGGCGGTCTGCAAGTTGATTGTATTCACAGTAGATATGACTGAATGACAATTCTAGAAAGAATGTGCAAAGCTTTCTAGTTTCCCTACACCAGTGGAAGAGTTCTGGAGGGGAAAGGGCAACAGAGCCCTTTGCCCAATTTATGATGACAAATGAGTCACTGAATACATTGAGTGAGGGAATCCCCATCATTTGGGATGAAAGCAGTAGAGCCCACAGGCCAACCAATTCTGCTTTTGTGTTGGTGTTGTTTCCCACCCCAGCGCAAACTCGAAGGAATGTGACTCGTTCAAATATAAGCAGTAACCAACTCCATCCACATAATTTGCAGATGCCCCATTAAAAAATCCGCAGGGATAGACCAGGATAGGACCAGGGCCAACAACTCTTTTCTTTTTTACCTTGAATGCCGGAGGACAATACAACTGCAAGGAGTATGTGATTTGTTGAATAATGCCCAGGACAGACAACTTTTTCCCCTCAAAAACAAGGAAGTTCCAAGCTTTCCAAATGGCCCACATTGTGTGGAAAGGAATATAGCAGCATGCAAAGTATTTGGAGAAGCTATCAGTCCATTTTTCCAGGAACATACCAAGATAATCAGCTTGTGATGATGGAGGAATATGGTACTGATCACAGAGGAGAGAAAGAATGTTCTTCCAAACAGAACAATGTGAAAAAATATGCTGAACAAACTCCTCAACAACATTGCAGATACCCAGACCAGTCCAACCTCGTTTCTGGAGGTTATCCCAAGTAAGAATTTTTTCCCTCAATGCCAGCCAGACAAAACAACTGACTTTCCTGGGAAGCGAGCCGAACCAAATAAGAGCAAGTAACCTGCTGCCAAACGGGGGAGAAAAGGATTTTACAATGCTGTCATAAACCAAACTTGTCGAGATTTAACCAGCGTGCTTGTTGTAAGCCCAAATCAGGGCATCAGACTGAGAAATGAGTCGAATTCCACTGTGTTCTAGACCTCTCGTAAAGGAATCCCAGGCAACTTTCCAATCCCCAGCAACACACAGTTCCTCAGCTGAATACCAATATTGGTGAGTACCAGGTAAGGTGTTACGTGCCTGTGAGAGAGAAGTGATATCTAAGTCTTCTAAATAATCTCTTAACCTGACAGGGAGAGAGAGCGAGCAGGGAACCCCAATGATCGGATCAATGCCAATAAGAACATCAAGACCATTGCCCACCTGCCAGGCAAGACTTCTACCAAGCCAAGGTAGAGTTTGTAAGAAACCCTTCCATATAATGGAGACCCCACGAGTGCTAAAGTTTTTACCTCTGAGCCAAGCCACCACCGAGAAGTTCTTCAAATATTTGCTAATGAGAACCCAATGCCATAAACCATTGTTCTGTAGGACCATCCGAAAATTCTTAAGTCTCAAAGCAATGCTAAACCAGAGCAAATTCTTAATGCCCCAACCCCCATTCTCTTTCGGCTAGGAGAGGGTATGCCAGTTCGCTAGATGATACCTGCGTTTATTGACAGAGAAGCCCCATAAAAAGGCAAAAATAATGCTTCAAAGCTTGTGCAAGATAGAAACTGGAATGGGGGCAAGGCCTAACCAGTATACCGGAATGCTAGTCAGCACAGCTTGTACAAGAATAAGACGGCCTCCAATTGAGAACAACTTGTGTGCCTAATGACAAATCCTGTTCTCAAACTTTTGAATCAGCCAGTGCCAATCACAGACCCTATAACCCAATGGTTTGATGTAATAGCCAAGATACTTAAAACCAGAGGCAATAGGCTGCATCTTATAGGGCAAGACCCGAGCAATGTCAGATAGGATACCAGCATCCATATTACTGTGAAGAAAGCACAACTTGTCCAGACTAATGCACATCCACGAGGCCCTATAGAAGGTGCTCAGAATAACATCAAAGGCAATCCATTCCTGTAAGGTGCCAATGCCCAGTAGGATCACATCATCCACAAAAAGGAGATGTGTAAGGGCAAGCGAAGAAGAGACCTTAATACCTCTAATAAGACCATGATCTCTAGCATCAGAGATTAAGAGGCTGAGCCCTTCAATGACAAGGATGAATAGCAATGGGGATAAAGGGCATCCTTGTGTGATTCCACGGGAAGTTGGAAAGAACTTTGAAGGAGTACCATTAATGAGGACAGCAAAAATTTGCAGATGTGAGGCATCCCATGATCCAATTAACACCAAGGAGGGGTACCCCAATCTGGATCAATATGAGTCGGATGTAGGACCAGTTCACACGATCAAAAGCCTTAATCAAGTCCAATTTGAGGATGAGTGCACTAATATTCTTGGATTTCACAGTATGGAGAGTCTCATGAACAATGCCAATAGGTTCAACAATCTGATGGTTTTTAAGAAAACCATATTGTTCCAAAGATATGTAAGAGTCCAAGAAAGGCTTAAGCCTGACATCAATGACTTTAGAGATCAATTTGTACAGCAAGCTACACAAGGATATAGGCCTGAAATCTGCAAAGGTAGAGGGCTTGTCCTTTTTAGGAATCAAGGCCAGGAAGGTAGAGTTCAGTGAGTGAGGGATAAAGCCCGAAACCCTAGCAGATTCAAGAGCTGACAATAAATCATTTCCCAAAAGGTCAAAGAAGTGTAAATAGAACTCAACAGGCCATCCATCCGGGCCAGGACTCCTATCTTTTTTGAAAGTTTTCAAGGCAAACTCTATCTCCGACAAAGAAACTGGGTGAATGAGGCTAGGGGAATTCACATCAGAAATCATAGTGGGGTAAATATGACAACCTTGAGCTGATCCAGCAAGCAGGTTTCCTTATCATATTGGAAAATGTTAGCAAAATGTCTCTGACCAAGCTCCTTAAGGGCAGACTCATCCTCAATGCAATTGCCATCATCATCATTAAGAGACCAAATAATATTTTGATTCCTTCTTCCCGATGCCAGAGTATGGAAAAACTTAGTATTCGAGTCACCCAACAGAGCCCATTTAGTTCTACTTTTAAGTTGCCAAGTCAGAAGATGGTGCTCCATCAACTTTTTCTTTTTGGACCTAAGAAGAGTCAATGACAACTAATCCTCAAGGGTAAGGGTACCAGAGGAGGAACCAGAGAGAAGGGAACCTATTACCCTGTCTAAACGAATCGAATCAGACTCCATAAAATAACTTTTTTCTTTGATCCAGACTTTTACCTCTAGCTTGAGTGAACGAAGTTTGTGAGTCAAAAGGTCTAAATCGAGAGCAGAGTCCCTAGGGATCAGTTCAGACCATCTCTTCATGACCCAAGGGGTAAAATATGGATCATTGAGCCATGATCAGTTAAATTTGAAAGGGTAGTTACAAGACCCCCTCTGCTTGTCCCACTCGAAACAAATCGGAAAGTGGTCAAAGATATCAGCATGGTGCGTCCACACTCGGTGAACTTTTAAGGAAGGGATCAAGGAGGAGGAGATTAAAAATCGATCTAATCGTTTACTAATGCCATCAGCTCCAACCCGTCCGTTACTCCAGGTAGGCCCAGCATTGGGAGGAGCTAAATCAACAAGTCCAACAGAATAAAACAGGAGCTGGAAGTGGGAGGAGAGGGGATCAAGTATAGCTTTCTGCCTCCATGTCTCAGAAGCTTTCAAGGTCAAGTTAAGGTCTCCACCCAGAATCAAGTTAGGTATGCTAAGAAGACCCCCCTGTGGACCTTTTCCCAGAAAAGATCCCTATTCCGATAGGGTCCATAAACATTAAGGATGGTTAAGGGAGTAGTCAGACCTCGAAAGGAAGCCTTAACCAAAATACCAGCACAAGTCTCAAAGGCACGACATCCGACTCTGTGAGGATTCCAGGCCGTGAGTAATCCACCCAAGAGGCCAGACGCACTAATGGCACAAAATTCCCAGTTGGGTAAGTGTTTCGAGAAAGCAAGCAGTGCGAGGTAAGTACTACGCATGGTCTCCTGTAAGAGGATCATATCCGGACACAATGAAAGGAAGAGAGAGCGGAGGCTAAATTGTTTGGTCTTGCCTCCCAGACCCCTAACATTAAGGGATAGGATCTTCATTAAGGCACGGGAGGGGGGGAGACGACGCTCTAAGTCCCCGGGAGGAGAAACCTCTTGCAACATCTTTAATGCGAATAGAGAGAGGGATATAGGGAGGAGAGGCAGAGGAAAGGTCCCCCATCGACCTATCCTTCTTTTTTTTCCTAACAGTCACATTCTCAAAGTGGATAGAGTTCAGGTGAAGGGTAGAAGGGGAAGAAGGGGTAGTGGCAGAAAAAAATAGATAGTGATTTTTGGAGTGATGGGTTTGAGAAGGAGGGAGAGGTGACAGGACTGCGGGGAGAGGAAGGAAGAGCAGGGGGAGCGGTGGAGGTAGGGAGAGGTGGTTATCCATTCATCAGCTACTAGTTAGGTATCCATTCATCAGCTATGAGCTATTTTTTATATATTTTTATTTTATTTTATAATTGTTTATTTCAAATTTTGAACTACTTCCATATAATCAATTTGGACAATACACTTGTCACATCCTTGTCCATAGATGAAAAGGCATAGATGGTAGTCCAGCCCAAAATTCTAAGTTACTAGCACATCCACTTAACTTGTGGTTGGTGAACATCGATAGGTCACAAGTTAAGTGTCATGAACAAACTATTTGTTACTTGTTTTCGCCTTATTATATTTAAATGAGTTATTTCTCACGAACTGATAGTTATTCACGCATCAGCTAGGAGTTATCCATGCATCAACTACCAGTTATCCATGAATTAATTATTTTTTATAATTATTTTTAATAATCGTTTATTTTGAATTTGTAATGCCTGCCATATAATCAATCTGGACATTACACTTGTCTCTTACTCGTGCAATCTAGAAAAAGAATAAGTGTTTGTCCACTCTAAAATCTCAAATAAAAACATATCTCAGTGTATTTAACGCCTATTGGCGTAGTGATTATAAATGTATAATATATATAGTTTTATAGCCTGAGTGGACCTAACAGTTAGGAATTTGTGTTTCTAATTAAGAGGTCATAGAGTCAAATCTAGAGAGGATAAGGTATGTACACCTTTATAGAATTTGTCCCTTATCCCACAATTTATTGGACTCTTGGATTAATAAACTATATCATTGTACCACAATTTATTGGACCATTGGGTGATGTTCATTAAAGAATCATAAGCATGTGCCTTCAAAACCATGGAGAATCCTCATTTTTTATTTGGTTAAATTGTTTTTATTACAAAGCTTGACAACCCGATAAGTTAGGATAAAAGTTCTAGTTAGAACTATCAAGTTCCATCTCCCTTTGCATCCTTGGGTTGTAGAATGTTGTTGATATTAAAATATAAAATTAATGGTATGAGTGATTTATCTCTTCTTTTGGTTAAGGAAACATGTAAAGGTTGTTAATGTTTACCATTGTTGATTGTTTTTTAGGCTCTTGTTCTTATTATTTTAATCAAGATAGATTTGTCAAATTATCATTCTTCGAATCACCCAAATGAAAGGAAGAAATGGTGACACAACGAGTATACTATGAAAGGAAATAGTGATGGTTAGTGAATCCCTGCATGTGGTTTCCTGAGTTATTGTTGGTGTTGGATGGTTTCTATGGTTACAACTGTAAATCTAAACTCATGGGTTTAGGTATGCCTTCCTCTTTGTCTTGTGTTTAATAAATGTTTGATGACTACTCTAATTGTGAAAAATAATTATACTATGATTATTATTACAAATCACTATTATTATAAATTTAAGTTTAAAATTTTGTATTTTGTTCTATTTCGAAGATATATATCTTCTTAATGTGAATTTAGAGCTTTTACATCGACAAAATCCTATACATCCTTAAGAAGAAGGCATTATGTTTCCTTCATCAATCCACCAAATTTGGGAATCATTAAATACAACAAGAACCATGAGGTGGCAATGTCCTTGACCAAAGCTAGAGCTAAAGAAAAAGAAAACTTAAAAGAAAAGCAAGTGTTATACACCTGAGTGGCACCTCTCCGTCTGAGTGCTGATATCCCTCATGTCGACACACAAAAGTACACTTATGGATAGAGGTTTGCCCTTGACACTATAGCTTGGCTTGTCATGAAATACATTCTACCTTCATCCAGCTAGTTACTTTGCCATTTAGCCATTTTGGGATGTATTCGCGACTCTCATTCTTGACAACTCGCGAGTCATTCGTGAGTCTCATTCACAGCAAGTCGCGAATCCTTGTATTCGCGGGTTGCGCTTATACAGAGTCGCGAGTCATTCGCGGGTTGCTCTACTACATACCCGCGAATGTGCTCCTTAACATAAAAACACAAAATCACGCGCTAATGGGAGTTTAGTTAAGTCATTTTACTTAATCTCCCTAACTGCTACAACTTCCCCAATCTTCGAGAACTGCCTTATTTCACCCATATAAATACAGGCCTTGGGGAGGGTTGTAGGGACTTACACTTTTGGAGCAAAGTTATGCTGGTGGATTATTTACAGAAGTCTTTGGAGCAGTGAAACTCATAATCCTTTGGTGACAGAGGAGTCCTTGTCTCAGACGTTTGGTTGTACTCTGAACTTTCTCATTATTGATAATAAAGAGATTACTTCTTCCACATGTGTCTTATATATCTTGGTTTGATAATTGTTTATGCCTCAGTATTTCATATTTGAATTATCTAACCTGCTAACATATATATATGAATCATGCTATATCTAGAAGATTGTCTCTGAACAGGTGAAAGAGGAGTGAACCTTGAAGACTTTGGAAGTGGAGCAGATCGGAAGAGGAATAGCGAGGATCGAACGTCGTTTAACAAGTAAGTTCTTCTAATCCTCCTATTTCCTATTCTGCACTTGAGAAGTCAATTGCCTGCAAGTGTTTGAGTATGTTGGTAACCCCCGACCTACGATTATTAGGTGCATAATCCCTTACAACAGAACTGGCGACTCCGCTGGGGAAGCCTAGACTGTTGTAGGTCATTTCTGTTATCCTGACCAGTTTTGCTTGTGAGTCTGCTTGTGGTTTGTTATCCTGGATCTTGCTTGTTTCAGCATTTGATAGTCTTAGGGTTTTTCTCTGTTTTTAAGAAAGTTTTGATACCCATTCGCGAGTTGTTCCATTGAACAGTCGCGAATATAGAGTTGCATTCGCGGGTTGTTCCACTAAACAGTCGCGAATCATTTGCGACTTGCACTGCTAGACAGTCGCGAGTACTCCTGGAAACTGGGATTTTTGAGTAAAAGTTTGCTTGTTCTTTTTCCTATTATAATTCCTGTTTTCTGAAAAGACTCTCTTTAAGAATGCTGTAGAGTGGTTTGACTACCTCAGGTGATCACATCTTAGTGCTTTTTGAAAGCCATTTGAGTCTTTTACTTGTTTTATTTACTGTTTACATCTTGAAGTATTTTGGCCTGTTTGGGTTGTTGGTTTAAGTGTCTTAGTCCAGATAGTGATCAGGGTCTTGGGCTCTGTCTTTCCCAGTCTGCTTTCTGTCAGTTACTGGTTTGCACTTACCTTTTTGAAGTCTGCAGTGATTTTGTGTCATTTTTTGCACCCAGCTAGGGTTCCTAGCCTGCTTTTCTTGCTGGTCTTTTGGTCCTGTTTGCCGATTTGCTTCAGTTTGTGGTTTTTATACAGTTTATAAATTTCAAGTTCACTCAAACATAGTGCATTGTAGATGCATAGTAGTTTCTTTGAGCAATTTTTAAAGTGAAAACAAAACATAGTTAGTCTTTTGCATTGTGATTTTTGCATAAGTAGTGTTTGCTTCATTTTAAAAATATATAATCTCAGAAAATTACAAAAATATAGGTTTAGTTTCTCTTATCAGTGCTTTAGTTCATCAATACATATTTGAAAAAAAAAATGAAAAGAAGTTTGTTTTATAGTAGTAGTTTGCTTTGAATACACTTTACTTTCATTTATTTCTTGCTGAGTCAAAACACCATACAGTATATCACTTCCACTTCCTTTTGAGTAAGAAGCAGCCCTTAAAATAAACGCATAAATTAAAATTTATTAGTAAGTTTTTATTTTTAGGGGCCTTTCACCTACTAGCTTAGGCTAGACTTGTGGGCTAGGGAGTGTAAACTTCCCACAAGTTATAAACTCAGACGTAGTGGACCGTTCTTTAGGTAAATCCTTGATTCTATCGCTGTATCTGGGAAGCTCCTCTCAAATGGGAGTTAAGCACTAGGCCACGTGGAGGCTTGGACAGAGGGGATAACCCCCCGAATCCTTGTCAAAACGTAACCCAGGACTTTTACGCATATGGGGATTCTGTCCTAGACAGAGTTTCGGGCTCAGCTACCCTGCCCATGCGTACGAGTTCGGCTGACGACTGTCCCCCTAGACAGCTGGTATTGTCAAGGTAGCCTTAGTCTCTTATCTCTTTAGGGTTCATACCTAGGTAAACCGGAAGGTTATTTCTGGTTCACCTCGAACGGGCTTGGAAGGTAACCCTTGTGGAAAGTGCAGGAGGATGGTGGGTGATTCCTCCGCTTGTGCCTGAGAACCCCTCAAGGACGCCAAGTAACTGTTCATCAGCTTTCTTCGGGAAAGCATATCTTTATACCCTGGTTTGATTGCTTGAGACTCTAGGATCTTTTTAGTGTATGCTCTGTGGATTTGCTTGTGCTTAGTTGGCCTTAGGGTGTGATTAAGTCAAATTTTTAATTCTGGAGGACCAACTAGTTAGAAGGTCAAGAAGGTTGAGAAACCTTCCTCCTCTTCATGCATTGGAGCCTCCGCCTTTACCCCAAAGGCGGAGATTAGGCACAGACGATTCTTTTGAACCAGTAGGAGTAAGTGAGGTTCTTGGTGAACCGGAATTGATAGCTAACCGTTTTGATTTTGACACAGTAGAGATAGAAGAATTGCAGACTGACTAGTTTGCAAGAAATTTTAACTCTCCCTTGACTGATCTTAACGATCCTGTGATCGTCCAAGTTAGACCTTTTAGTTCACCAGTAGTAGGTGTCCCTTTGAGTAGAGTCATGTCTTCTGCGGAAGAGAGTTCTTTTGTGTTTACCTCAACCCTTCCGGTTGAAGGGGTACTACCTCCCCCAGTTAGTGCCCCTAGATCTAGTTTGCCTTCTACACCCTTGACTCCAGCGAACCGAGTGGTTCAACCACCTGTTCACTCCAACATAGGAGGTATTTCTGGTAACATGGTTGTTGGGATTCCCAGTATACCTACCATTCCCTCTTCCTTCCCTTACACTACTCAGAGTGGTCTGGTAGGATCCTCGGCTTATGTCCAAGGATTTCCTTGGAATGGGGGGCATATCCCCCCTTCTAGTCCATACGTAGGTCCATCTCCTTCATATGTAGGAGTGCAGTTTGGAGGCAACACCTCTTATGGGCAGAGCTTCCATACCCCTATTTCGGTCCCATACTCGAGCTCTCCTTTCTGTTTGTTTAGCGGAGGGATACCTGCTCCAGTCTTCCAGACCCCAGCTTCTATGGGGATGGCCCGAACCACTTACACTGCACCTCCCACCCAAAATCCTGTGGCCTACAGATGGAATCCGTTTCAAAGCAACCTTCCCACTTCACAATCGGTGTCAGGGGGCAACCCCACCTTTACCTATGGGAATTCAGGGGCTGGACCCTCTAATCCCCAAGCTGGCACATCTAGTGCACCGATTAGGCCCAAAATTCCTTTTCTGGCAACTTTAAACTTGCCAGACTTATCCAAATTGATGAATGACCCGGTGAGGCATGACCCCTTATGGCCACCTGTTCCCACCAAACTGCCCTCGGATATCCCTAAGTTCGAAGGTAAGGCCGGTGAAGATCCTGGGGCTCATGCCACCACCTTCCATTTATGGTGTTGTTCCAACTCATTGAATGAAGATTCAGTGAGATTGAGGCTGTTCCAGAGGACCTTGACTAGCACTGCGGCAAAATGGTACATTGAGCTGCCTTATGCTGCTTTTAGTAGTTTCTGGGACCTAGCTAGTGCTTTCCTTAGTCACTTTCAGCTTCCGGTTCGTTACGATTTCGGAACGGATTTGTTGTCCACTTTCAGACAAAACAAGGCAACCCACATCTTGGATCATATCCAAGAGTGGAGGAGGCGAAAGAGTCTTATCAAAGCTACCATCCCTCCTAAGTTTCTATTAGAGTGGTTCCTTAAGTCATTGTTGCCATACATTTCTAAGGATGTTTCCACATCAGGAGTGACTAGTGAAGAAGAAGCCATACTCAGGGCCCAGCAGTTGGACTTTATTTATTCACAGTCTGGGATTCTATATGAAATTATCTCTGAGGCACAAAGGCCTTCACATGAGGCCAAGAAACCTAAACCTGGACCCCATGCCGATGGTGTGGTTGGGTCCGTAAACTCTCCCACTGTAGAGTCTTTGACAAAACAACTTCACCAATTGTCTGTCAAACAGTCTACGGCGGAGGCAGCAAAGGCTGCCCCCTCCTCCCAAAGTGCAAATGTTTTTGCACAAACCTCTTCGAAGGGCAATCAGCAGCCCGACGGGAAGAAGAATAAAGGTAAAAAGGGAGAGGGAAACCAAAACCAAAACAAGCCAAAGCCTGCAAACAATGCTGATGGGGGCAAAAAGGAAAAGAAGAAAGTCAATTTCCCTTGTAAGTTGTGCCAAGGGGACCACCTTACTCATCTTTGTCCCCTCATGGAACAAGCTCAGAAGCTGTTACAAGCTCAACCGTCGGCTGTCCTGAAGGATCCGTTTCCCCAAGGGCAAAATTCTGCTTCAGTTTCTACCGTAGCAGGGGGCACTCAAGCTGCCCCTGACCCCAATTATATCAACATGGTTAGATCCTCAACTTTGTTACAAACCAGGAACAAAAACTATGAGAAAGAGACCGATGAGAAGGGTAAAGCTGTAGTTGAATCTTCCAACCCTCTCACTATAGAGAAACCTGCGGAAATAATGCCAAAGATACCCAAAGGTGTCTTTAAGAAGACTTTGCATAACCCAAATGCCCGAGCCACTTCTAACTACTCTGTGGTTGAAGACTTGGCTCAAACTCCGTGTACAATATCAACTTTGGAGGTGCTACGGAGCTGTCCCGCTCAGCGGGATGCCCTCTTAGCAGCTTTAGGTAGCATGGACTCTTTGAGTCTCTTAGCGAAATTTAATTTCTCTGATGTTAAAATTCGCCTCCCTTACCATGTAGCTCTATCGATAGATGTTGTCCATGGTGGTAAGACCATTGGACGAGCAGTTGTTGATGAGGGAGCCTCTACTTGTGTTATGTCCCTGGCCTGTTGGAAAGCTCTTGGATCCCTAGAGCTGGTCCCATCAACCACTTTACTTACTGCTTTTGATGGAAGGTCTTTCCGTCCACATGGTATCCTACTAGCTTTTGAGATTAAGTTGGCTGGCAAAGCAGTGTCTGTTGAAGTCGAAGTGATTGATGCTCCATTGGACTACAATTTGCTTTTGGGTAGGAATTGGACTTATGCAATGTCTGCTGTTCCATCTATTGTCTTTCGTGTCGTGGTTTTTCCACATGAGGGCAAGCTGGTCACTATTAACCAACTTGATTTTACTCGAAAAGGCCGCTTAGAGTCTAAAGATTCCACTGTGCCATTGGTTGATCAGGCCAAAACTGCTGCACAGAGCTTGGGGGCTGGAATGTACGCATCATTGATGGGCACATTCGATATTCCAGCTCCAGTCCTTTATATCGGTTCTACTACTGTAGGGAAGTCCATTGATTCGGTGGTCGATAGGACGGATCCTTGGGTCCTCCCAACCCCTCAGGAACTAGAAGTGCCCTTATCTGCAGTGGAAGTGGCATATCAAGCTATTACCCAAACCACTGTAGATCCCATTCCAGATCCTCTTACAGTCTCGGATGATCTGGAAGAAGTCTATATGCCCGCATGGGCGGAAAACTCTTTACATTCCATAGATTGCTTAGATATTGTTTTACCTTCCGATGAAGCTATTCTGGAAGCTATGTGTTCACGTGATAAGATATGTGAGGATCTTCATCTCCAATCTTATTTCCTTCCAGAGCTAAGCAAGATAGAAAACCAAGAGTTTCATGTGAGACTGTCGGATGATGTTGATACACCTGTCAACCCTTTACCTAGGGAAGGAGTGTTTGCCGAGGGGAATATGGCAAACATTTCCGCTACTATACCGATCAACATCTCTGTAAAGCCAGATGTCATGGAAAATATCTATATAGGTGCAAACTGCTCTCCGGAGGAGATTGCCATTTATACTGCCCTTTTCAAGGAATTCCGCGATATCTTTGCCTGGTCATATGAGGAGATGCCAGTCATTGATCCATCTATTGTTCAACATGAGATCCCAACCTATCCTGATGCTAAGCCAGTTCGGCAAAAATTACGCCTCGTGAACCCGCGTAAAGCGGCGGCTGTGAAGGCAGAGGTTGAAAAGCTGTTGAAAGCATGCTTTATATATCCCGTAGCTTTGACCGAATGGGTGTCCAACCCAGTTCCTGTTGGTAAAAAGCAAGGTACTATTCGCGTTTGTACGGACTTTCGAGACCTTAACAAAGCCTGCCCTAAGGACAACTACCCTACACCGTTTATTGATCAGATCATAGATGTATGTGTGGGTAGTGAGGTATTCTTATTTATGGATGGTTTTTCCGGCTACAATCAAATCCAAATCAAACTGGAAGACTAGCATAAAACTGCTTTTATTTGCCCTTGGGGTACATTCGTGTATAGAAAAATGCCGTTTGGATTGAAAAATGCAGGGGCAACCTTTCAATGAGCCATGAACTTTGCTTTTCATG
>LPNX010340926.1:38984-49502 GCA_001517045.1 Pseudotsuga menziesii | reverse complement strand
CCGGTCGAGGTGGGATGAATAGGTTTGGATGTTTAAATCCTCTTTAGCACGCAGGTCTGTAGCAGCTGGCATACGTATCCATTATGCATAAATAAAGCTAACGGAATGGATTGCATTGATTGATATCTGTAGAAGATGTCTTCCCTGCACATTATATCGTGTCATATGACAGGATTCCCTTCAATTTTATTTGCAGTTTATTTACCAACAACACAATTTGTGCTCGAAGAAATCTACAGTTCAATTCATGCGCTAGCCAGGGCTTTAAAATTTGGGGTTTAGGGTTGCTGCACGCATTAGGGTATAGTGTTTGTGTTGAGTATATATATGTAAGAATGCTCACAATTTTTAGTAATTTTTTTTTTTTTTGTGCATGTGTTTTACCACCGTTGATGAGATAAATAAAGCTTTTACTCCAAGAGTGATTTGTTATCGAGAATGCCTAATAGGAACTTCAATTTGGGCGAATTCAACCTCTACATTATAGTGCAATGGAAGATGGTGTTAAGTTAATCTTTACTCGGTCAAGAGTGGACAGAAGGTATTGGGCAGCCTTAAGCAAAATAGAAACCCCAAAAAATCTTAGTACAATTAGTGAGCGACTCGGTTGGGGCATTCTTATATGCCTTACTCTCTTAAAGGTTAAGATATTGTGCCTGCCTGAGGAAAGATGAGGAAGCGTATCAAGGGCGGGGAAGCTTAGTGGCGAAGAACCAGTCATAAACTTTATTGTACGAGCTATAATGGAGCGGGCAACTAGAGGAACTTGCTTTACGTGGGCCTAATAATTGTACAGGTTCCAATTTTCATGCTCCTGTGTAGTATAAAAATATTCCTGATTCCAGCACTCTCACTAACTTAACGGGGTAAGTAGGGCACCAATTGCTTGAGGTGTCGAGCCACCCCAAATCACCTCATTTCCCTTTCTAATTTAATAAAGTAGTTACACAAAAGGCAGCATACATTACTGTAGCCATGTTAAATCAACAAGTTACAGTATCATTATCAAAACAAAACACTGGCAGAAAAAAAAATTCGTTTCTTCACATCAACGCATAATTTGTTGAGCGTTTAAAGAAGAGAAAGGGGTCGGTGAAAGAAGGAAGAAAGATTAACTGTAGCATTATTCCGAAATCTAATGAAACCCAACAAAAGTCCTACATACATTGAGTTCCTCTCTACTTCTTAATTAATTTGACCTAGTTGCTTTCAATCTGAACTCGCATACCTTGCAAAAGAAAATGGTTAAATCGTAAACTTTTAATGGAAGCATCTTACCTGATTTTTCCAACGCAAAAGTTCTTCCTATGAATATATGACGAATCTACTGCTCAACGGCAGAATACGCATGTACAGCAGGCTATTAAGTAAAGTTGGACTAGCAGGCGGGAAAATATCTGCTGTAAATCGCTGCCAGCCAGCTAGGTTCTCCATTTTCAGCTCAGAGAATAGATAGCCGGATGACAGATACAATCTTGATGGACTGGGTTTGGAAGGTCAAATGCATCTTTCAGTATAAACTATGGGCCGAGTCTCAATGGGCAAAGCACGTTCAGTACCCGAAATGGAGTTTTAATGCACGCCCAGGCAGAAGGTCGATCTGGTGAAAGATTAGGAGAACGTCAGTGTTACGGGTATAGGTCACCTAAGGATAGCCTTATCCACGCGTAGCGAGGTTTCCTTCCTTTTTTTTTTCTCTCTTTTTGCTTGACCCACTGCGCCCCACGCGGCAGAAATGAAATAAAATAAAATTCTCGCCCCAACCGGCAGAAATGAAATGAAATAAAATAAAATAAAAACAAATAAAGAGATGGCCTGAACAAGGCGCACATCCCCGCCAGTTCCCCCACCTGTCGCCAGTTCTCGCATTTACTCATCTTTCATAGATAGCATCCATATTTTATATTATTCCTGGGGAACGCACCTCCACCAAGCCATCCCTGCATGAAGGCCAGGTGGGCAACCATGCTCATGCTGCATGAAGCTCATGCGCTAGTCTTCCAAGAGCCCAAAGCTGAAGGAAGGATTACCAAAACTGGTTGCCCCCCCCAAATACATTTCATTTTACAACAAAATTTTTAGCGTGGGAGAATAGAAGGCCTCTGCAATAGCCATGGATATTGTTTAGATGCGTTTTTCCCTGCATAATATAATTTTGTTTCTTGGTTGAACAGGTATGCAGGCTTTTCAGTTGCTTACTGGACAGGACATTTCACTAGTCGACCTGCTCTGAAAGGTTACGTGAGAAAACTTTCAGGTTTTCTGCAGGTACTCTTTTGCTTAATTGTTCTCGCATGGTGCTCTTGGGGTCATTTACGATGTGGTTTCGGTATTTATTTGTTGTGAACTTTTGAATTTTCAATTTATGACTGCCTTGGTAAGCTATTCTTTGCAGGCAGCAAGGCAATTGGAGTTCCTTGTAGGTAGATATTAAGGGAAGTCCAAACACTGATTCTTTGGAAGAAGCAATGGCTCTCTTGCAGCACCATGATGGAGTATCTGGTACCCCGAAACAACATGCGGCTAATGATTATGCCAAACGGCTTTCACGTGGCTCTGTAGAGGTTTAAATCTAGTGGCTTTATCTCTAGCGCCCTTTATCTCTGTTGGTGCTTTAAATTCTTGTTACAAGATGGTAAACTGTGAGTTCATTTTCACCTTTTCATCACAGGCCGAGAGTGTGATGAATTCGGCATTGCTCTACCTTATGCGTGGGAAATCAAATAATAGTTGTGTAGATAAAATTTCCACTGGGCCCAGAACTCATTCAGAATATCAAAAGGGAATTTTAATGCAGGAAGAGGATTCCAAGAGTACCTCAAGACAGGCAATAAAACTTGCACAGGTATATTGTTCAAACAGAATTTGTCCTAAGTAATTGTCAGTTTTTTTTTAAAGGAAACTTTAGACAGAGATTTTGTCCTCTATAAGGAAATCTGCATTCTTAAGCATAAATGATCAGAGTCATAGATTTTATGTATGTAATATTCTTATCAAGTATTTTTCTGCTTCGGTAATGATACATCTTGCTTCTAGAATGAGTAAGCTCTACCTTTTAAGCATTGTTTGCAGTGTCCTCTCATGAATATCAGCTACTACCCTGAATCTGAAGCTAACTTAGGAGATGGGACGAGTATGGTGTGGTTCTCATCCTAATACACTATTTTAACTAATTCTTTACTTATCTGAGCTGGCTTTTTATTCTGTTTGAATATTGGGTTGCTCATTTATTTGTATTTTCTTGATTGATTTGCACTCAGGTAATTGTTATCTATAATCCTCTGAGATGGAAGCGCAATAAAGTTGTCAGAATCACGTATGCTTTATTCATGAAAGAGTCAATTTAGAGAAAAAGACTCTGGGCAGTAGAAGGAACATTGGACGAGGGGAAGCTGGAACACGCTGGGATGCTAGGCTAGGTTCTGGCCTTTATTATGGATTTCCAACATACACTGTTGGAGGATATGAAACACCCTGTTATGGCTTTCAAAGTGGAAGGTATGCCACACAAGATGATAGCTTATCAAATCCCTTTGAAATAAGCTATGGCTCTATATCTAGGATTCCATATCGTCCATATCGATATGGCACAGAATTTGGATAATATTTAATTTTCTTTATTCCTATTAGGGTTTCTTTTAAAATTATAACTATTCACTTTCTTAGGTATATTTTTTTTTGTAACCGTGTTCTCTTGGTCTACATAGAGTTTACGGTGGTAATTACTGCAATTTTCTGTATAGATTTATGCCCAGATTTTCTAGATTTCGAAAGATTTTTAAATTTATTGGTACTTCTAAGTGTAAAAAAGAAGACCCTTAAGGTCCCGGCGTTTGAGCGAGTGGCTCTGATACCATTCTGTAGTGCTCTGCCTAACGGGTAGAGCACTCGGTCCATCTATCTGTAATATTCTCTATCAAGACATTTTTAAAACATATTACAGGTTGATATCTATGTCTGTACTATTAATTTTATAAACATGTGAATGTACAATTTGGAACTGTAAACATATTAACATAGAATGGAACTGTAAGCATATTAACATAGAAATAGGAGCTGTACAGGTTTGATAAAATTCATGAATTTCTTGGTAAATTATACAATAATACCATGAATAAATTTAATATCTAATTATTTGGAATTGAAATACCTGGGACGAGCGACCGTAGTAGATCCAAGAGTTTGCTGTAGACATTGTAGGCTCCTTCCTCTTCCAGCTTTCCATCCAAGCCTTGATTAACAAAATAGTGTGCCACCCTGCCGACCAGCTCTCATCATGTGCTGGCCCTAGGAAACCCATGGGTTTCCTAGCCCCCGAGCCCACAGACCAATCATCCCGAGAGCAGCTTCATTTCCCTTCTTTCTCTTCTCCATCATTTACAGATATTCTCCCCTTGAGTTGTCCCCCTCCTCAAGTTTATCCTCTCTTCTTCCTCTCTGTTATTCTAAAAAATTTCCCGACCATTCTCCTCATGCAGAGTCTCCTCTCCCAAAAATCCAACCTTCTTCCTCCTTATTCCCCCTTCCACTGCCTCTTTCATTATTATTTTATTCTATCCAGGGTGCAGTTCCGATAGGTCTTACATGTGTTATGTATTAATAAATTTTCGAGTGTACGTGTTTACAAAACCTAACCAATGTCATACATCTAAATATTATTTATTTAATTCTTTACACAAATGGTAAAGACACTAAAATAATTAGCATAAGTTTTTAAAAAGTATTTACTAATAAACTTTAATTAACATTAATATGGGATAAGTTTAGTTTAATCAAAGTATTTACTTATAAACTTTAATTAACATTAATATGGGATAAGTTTAGTTTAATAAAAGTATTTACTAATAAAATTTAATTAACATTAATATGGGGCATTACATTATGAATTTGTGATGATATCTGCTATTAGGTTAGTTTATAACATGTGAATAATAAATATTGGATATAATTAACTTCATGATATATTTTTCATATATACTATACAGAAAAACATTGTATTAATAATATTTTAAGTATATTATGTTTTATATTAAATATTTTATGTATATTATCTTTTATATTAATTAAATAATATGGTAATAAATATATTAAATATTATTTATTATATATTATAATTAAAATAACAATATTATTTCTATTAATACTTTGTAGATTGTAGATATGTCTATGCGCGCACCCGTTACTAGCAACAACCACATTAAATTAATAATGTGTTTGAATACACATAAATTTATTCAAACACATTATTAATTTAATGTGGTTGTTGCTAGTAAGGTAATAGTGTTTCCATATAGTGTAAGCATCATCTTTAAAAAAAAAAAACGGTGACGAAAAGGAAGAGGAGGAACAACACCAAAATAACTAGGGGGAGGAGGACTAGGAATCCACGATTTCTCTTCCTCTGTTTCCTAGAGAAGGAAGTAAACCTCATAACCCTTATGACACATAACAACCCACATGCCACGTAACAGGTAATGCCAATGCTCCGATGTCGCCCCAAATAACAAATGAAGATACATATCATAACTCTCATGGTATCGAATACCAGTGGACGTCTAATCAAGAGATACATTTGCTCGTTTCTTAGGAAGTTGTCGTCTGAATTTACATTTAAATTCAAATAATTATCAACCAAAGTGAGCATCTGAATAATGAGAGCTGTGAGAACCAGAGCTTGAACTAGAATCCAATGGGCTTTCCTCTGGAAAGCCTTGAACACATCCAAAGAGAGCAAAATAGTCAATATAATTGCGCAACCAAAGGATGTGTACAGATTTACAATGTAATGCTTGATGAAAGCTGCATTTTCGTTGGAAATAGCCATAATCACCTCGCGGTAGCTAAAATTCCAACCTTTTAACACTATGAGAATGATTGGCTTTTATCACCGAGATGCAGTCTCTAAACACTCAGTATTGTATTTCAATCGAGATGAAGGAAGGATGAACACATCATATACACGGAATCCACTTTTCAATTGAGTTGTGATTTAGAACGCACTTTGGAATTTCATTTCATCTTTTTATTTTTCTAAATCTTTCCTCTCTGACATTTTGAAATTTTATCTTCCCCTCTGAGAACGTTTTGTTTAAAAACTTGTTTTTTTACGCTGAAGTTCTGTTAAATCAGCAATGTTTTTCTACCCTTAAGGTTGATTAAAATGAGCAAAGTTATTTAACTTCTGATTTGTGACTGTCAATAAAAGATAATAATAACAGATCAATGACTAATTTAAATATTTAAATTTTTTTTTTATCTTCCTCCATCTGACAACGTTTTCATTAAAAAGATGTTTTAAATCAGCAATGTTGTTTTAACTTCGGGTTGGCGACTGTCAATAAAAGATAGTAACAAATCAATTGGTGACTGTCGATAAAAAGATAACTAATTTAAAATGAAATAAAACCAATCCGAGTTATAACATTTGAAAGTCTTCATCGATACTCTCTTCGTTCATACTAATCACGAGTCCAGACTAATCCTATAAAGAAAACAGGAGAAAGCGACTGGTTATTGGGATTGAGGTTGGCGAGAATAATAAAAGAAAGCATAAACATATAAAGTTTGGAGGTTCATTGTAATTCATTGGGATTGAGGTTAGAGGAAGAAAATAGGATAATATTTTTATTTACTATGATTTAGTTATTAGTTATTAAGATTAAAGTTGGAAAAATAAAATATGAAAATATTAAGAAAAATAAAATATATTTGTTCATTGTAATTTAGTTATGGAGAAAATAAAATGCATTATAAAAATGATAAAGTATGTCTGTTCAAGATGACCTAACTATTTCTATTAAGATTATAGAAAAAAAGAGAGGGAAAATAAGTATTTCATTGTAATTTAGGAATACAATAAAATAAATCATAAAAATGATAAATTATGTTTGTTCAAGATGATTTAATTATTGGAATTAGGGTTGGAGTGAGATAATAAGAGAAATCATAAAAAGATCAGGTATTTCATTGTAATTTAGTTATTGGGGTTGAGGTTTGGGAAAAAAAAAAGAGAGATCATAAAAAAGATAAAGCATGCTTGTTTATGGTGATTTAGTTATCCAAACTGAAGTTAAGAGAGAAGACAAAGAAATCATAAAAACATAATATATGTTTGTTTAGTGTAATTTATTGGGATTCAAGTTGGAGGATAAACTAACAAAGTCATAAAGAAAGTATAAGGGAAGTATAATGCATGTGTGTTCATTAAGAGAAGCCATAAAATGAGAAAGTATGTTTGTTCATTATAATTCAACAAGCATAGATCCATATAAACTCCCCATCTACCATGTCTTTATACGGATCATATACGTAGAGATGGAAACCTTTTTTTATGGTCTATCTCTTCTTGGATAGAGATTTAGACATGAGGGATTTGTTTACATTTTACATTTTAGTTTTTTTCATTGTTTTACTTATTACATTTTCCTATTCCATAAAAGTTATTCTTAGAATTTTAATTAAAATTTATGTGGCCTCAATGTTACTATATTGTAACGTTACATTACATACTATGTAATGTGACAACATCTTCCTCCCCCATAAAAGTTAGTTTATGTAACCTAACTTGACAACATCTCCTCCAAACTGGGCTGTAGAAACACTTTCGTATGCAATTATTGAATTTAGGTTGGAAGGAGAAAATAAAAGAAATCATAAAAAATATAAAATATCCTTGTTCAATTTGTTCATTCATGTTGGATAGAGAAAATAATACAAAAAAACATGAAGCATTCTACTCATGAAGCGTTGTGGATAAAAGGTTGACCAATAATCAAAAGAAAAGACAAAACCTCTATCAATGTGTATTTGGCCTCCTCGAGTACAAACTGGAATCCTAACTCTTAAATGATAAACTCTAATGCACCATATGGTATGCCACTTGCTGAAAGTGATTATATAAGTATAACCTCAATGTTCCATTTGATCGCATTGCTTTCCATAGCTTACATAATAACACACTTACAAACCTTATGTGTTTTACCATCTCCTAGGCCTGCACTATGCAAATTCACCGAGTATCATATTTATAGTGGAATAATAACACATTTATAGTTATCACAGTTTTTTTTATCTTTACATTCCATATCGATTTACCTCAATTTTTAGTTTTACATTTTGGTTCTCTATCCATTTACCTTAATTTCTATATTAATTTGTTTCATTTTTTTTTCAAAATTTTAAAATAGAATGTATTTTTATATTAGTATTTACTTATTCAAAATTTTGAAATATTATATAACCAATTATTAATTAAACATCAAGGTTGATGTAATTTTAAATTCAATTTGAAATAATTCTTAGATATAATATGTAAAATCATAACTTTAAATAATTTTTAATTTAATTTTACATAGTTTTTTGATATAATGTCTAAAATTAAAAATTCATAACATTAGGGCATCATACTATTAATGCTACATCAATGAACATAGGTTCATTTAGCAATTTTTAAAATCCGTTTATATAAATAAGAAATGTCCTTGCTTTCCAATAAAAAGTATGGATTGAATAAATATATTGTAGAGTAAAAAACTATTGTACATATTAGTGAAATGATTGTAATAAGTAAATTTTTGGTCATTTGAATAACGTGAAACATATTTTTCAATAAATCCCAGTAACATATTAATTATTAATTTTGTATACTAAACAATATGGTTAAGTTTAACATGGCAGCATTCCAAGTCTTAGGTCAAAAAGTGTTTTATTTATGGTGATTTTAGTTATTGGGTTTGAAGTTGGATGGGATAAACTTATAAGATAAAGTATTTTTGTTTATTAAAATTTAATAATAGTTATTGGGATTAAGGTTGTATTTATAAAATATAAGAAGATAAAGTATATCATTTTATTGTAACTTGGCTATTCATTAAGTTGAAGAGGAGGAGAAAACAAAATAAAATAAATCATAAAAAACAAAGTATGTTGGTTTTCAATAACTAATTATTGGGATTGAAGTTGGATGAAGCATTTTTTTTCGTTATTGGAGTTGAGGTTGGATGAAGAAAATAAGAGAAATCATATAAAGCTAAAGATAATGCAATTTAGTTATTGAGATTTGGAGGGAGAGAAAAAGATAAATCGTAAAAAAATAAAGTATGCCTTGTTAATAATGATTTAGTAATTGAGATTGAGGTTGGAGAGACCTAATGAGAGAATCCATAAAAATATAAAGTATGTTTGTCATCTTTATCTTATTTGGGTTGAGTTGGAGGGAGAAAAAAAAGAGAAATCATAGAAAGATTAAAGCAGTTTGCTTCCTCATTATGATTGAGGTTGGAGGGAGAAAATAAGACAAACTTTAAAAAATATAAAATGTTTTTCTTCATTGTGATTTAGTCATTGCTATGTGATAGAGTCATTCTTATCGAGGGAGAAAATAATGGGCATCATAAAAATATATAGGTAGGGTTGTTTATAATGATTTAATTATTAGGATTGAGGTTGGAGGGAGAAAATAAAAGAGATCATAAAGAATTATAGAAGTGATTTAGCATACTTAAATATTTTTATTATTTCTCTTATTTTCTCACACTTTTCTCACTCCAACTTCAATCTCAATAACTAAATCACTCTCAATTAACATACTTATATACTTCTATGGATTTGTTGGGGGGAGAAAATAAGAGAAATCATAAAAATATATAGGTATTCTTATTCCCCATTATTTAGTTATTGGGTTTGATATTGGAGGGAGAAAATAAGAGAAATCATAAAAATGCTAAAGTATGCTTGTTCATTGTGATTTAGTTATTGGGATTGATGTTGGAGAGACAAATGGAAAGTCCTTGTGTATCCTCGTGGACATATGGATGAATGTATTTTCAAAGCACCCAACTACAGAAAGAGACTTGCGGAAGGGAAATTGCACAAGCCCAATTTTGGGAAAAGTTGGAAGGTTGATCCACAATCTAATTGTGGAAGGACCATTGAGGTCTCATGATTGTGGAAATCAGTTTTTGGGAAAACTAGGATTTGCATACCTGCAACTTGCAATCCATAATTGCAGAAAGGAGCATATGGAAAGGAGCTTGCGAAAAGGTTGTTGTGGAAAATAAGTTGCAGAAACTCAATTGCAGAAAGAGACTTGTTGAAGGGGCTTGAGTTTCCTCATGAATATCAGTCTCTATCCCCATCATATGTGTGGTTGATAACAATTACTTTTATTTTATATTTGTTTTATTATCATGACTGTAAACCTGTGAAAAATAATAAAATTTTAAAATGTTGAAATTGTTTAAGGTTAGGAATAACTCATTCACCCCCCTCCCCCCCCTTCTCAATTATTCGAATAATCTCAACACACCATGATTTAATTATTGGAATTAGGGTTGGTGGGAGATAATAAGAGAAATATAGAAAAAGATAAGGTATTTCATTGTAATTTAGTTATTGGGATTGAGGTTAGAGGAGAAAACAAGAGAGATCATAAAAACAATAAAGTATGCTTGTTTATGGTGATTTAGTTATTGCGATTGAATTTAAGAGAGAAGAAAAGGAAATAATAAAAAACTTGAA
>LPNX010340926.1:0-38667 GCA_001517045.1 Pseudotsuga menziesii | reverse complement strand
GTCTATCTCTTATGTTTGTTCATTGTAATTCAACAAGCATAGATCCGTCTAAACTCCCGATCTACCATGTCTCTATAGGGATCATATACCTAGAGATGCAAACCTCTTTTTTATGGTCTATCTCTTCTTGGATATAGATTTCTAGACATGAGGGATTTGTTTACATTTTATATTTTAGTTTTTTTTCCTTGTTTTACATCTTAATTTTCGCTATTCCTTAAAAGTTATTCTTAATTTTTTAATTAAAATTTATGTTGGCTCAGTTATTACTATATTGTAACATTACATTACATACTATGTAACATGACAACATCTTCCCCAGAAATGTTACATTACGTAACGTGACATGACAACATCTCCTCCAAATTGGCATGTAGAAACACCTCTTGATGCAATTATTGAATTTAGGGTGGAAGGAGAAAATAAAGAAATCATAAAAATATAAAGTATGCTTGTTCAATGTGTTCATTGAGATTTGATAGAGAAAATAGGACGAAAAACATGAAGGATTCTACTCATGAAGCCTTGAGGATAATAGGTCAACCAATAATCAAAAGAGAAGACAAAACCTCTAACAATGTGTATTTGGCCTCCTCAAATACAATATGGAATCCTAACACTTAAATGATCAACTCTAATAAATCATATCATATGACACGTTGTAGAAAGTGATTATATAAGTATAACCTCAACGTTCCATTTAGTCACATTACTTTCCATAACTTACATAATAACATAATCACAAAAGTTGTGTCGCCCATTCACCCCAATGTCATATTTATAGTAGAATAATAACACATTTGTACTTATCACAATTTGTTTTACCTTTTCATTCTTTGGCCATTTACCTTAATTTCTATGATTGATTTGTTTGAGTTTTTTTTTCTCAAAATTTTAATAATAAAATGTATTTTTATAATATGTATCGAGCTCTAACATAGTAATATTTAATTAATCAAAATTTTAAAATATTATATAATGAATTATTAATGGGACATCAAAGTTGGTGTAATTTTAAATTTAATTTGACATAATTCTAAGATATAATATATCAAATCATAATTTTAAATCATAACTTTAAATAATTTTAAATTTATAATTTTACATAGTTTTTGGATATAATATGTAAAATTAAAAAATCATAAAATTACTAGGAAACATACTATTAATGCTACGCCAATGAACATAGATTCATTTCACAATTTTTAAAATTCGTTGATATAAATAAGAATGTCACTCCTTTCCAATAAAAATTATTGATTGAGTAATTATACTCTCGAGTAAAAAACTGTTCTATATATTCGTGAAATGATTGTAATAAGTTTACATTTTTGGTCATGTAAACAATGTGATAAATCCAAATAACATATCAATTATTAATTTTGTACACTAAACAACATGGTTAGGTTTAACATGGGGCATTCCAAGGTCAAAAAAATGTTTTATTTATTTATTTATAATTATGCTTGTTTATGGTGATTTTAGTTATTAGGTTTGAAGTTGGATTGAGAAACTCATAAATTTATTAAAAAATAAAGTATCTTTGTTTATAATAATGTAATAATATTTTTTGGGATTTAGGTCGTAGTTTATAAGATATAAAAAAATACAGTATAGGTTATGATTGTTATATATAACTATTCATAATAATAATGGTATAAGTAAATCATATATACCATGGAAAAATTATAAGTCACAATCATGTAATCTGTTGTCTTCATCTTTAGTAGTCTAAAGGTAAACAATAATATTAGGAATTACATGTTATGTTCTTTTACTTTGAATCTCTTACAACTAAGAATTCTTTATGATCTCTCTTTACACCACCTTCCACTTAATGATAATAATAAATAATTGAGGAGGAAAAAGTAAAAGAAGAAGGAAAAAATAATAATATTAATCTAAACTAACCAAATATAAGCTATATACAGATTGTACAAATCAAACTCAATAAGAAAAAGATATGTGAATTCTACTTTTAGAAAAAAAATAAAAGAGGAACTCCTCAACCCATATAGGCAAGGGAGAAGCCCTACATACACTGTGCTTCCATCCCCTAGCGACACTCTTTTATTTTTTATTTTTTGACATGTCATTCTTTGACAATTTTTTTTATTGCCATTTGAACTTGAGCTATCAATGAAACAGAATCAAAATTATTACTTCCAAGGCTGTAAATAAAGACCAAATATAAAGTAAAAGGCATGTGTGTAAACTCTCTTAACAAAGCGAAAATATTTTTTCACGTATTTCTTTATTTTCTGGTGTAGCAGGGCCCGTCAAAAGTATGCCGAGTGGGTGCTCGTTGGATGTGGAATTTAATTCCGCATCCAACGAGCTCTCCCAATCGAAATTTCAGTAAAAACACACCAAGATATGTCGAAAATACAAACAAAAAAAGTAGTTTTTTATGATATTTATCCCCAAATTTATATTAAAAAATTGTTTAAGAGGTGCTCCCTTTTTTAATTTTAAATCATTTTGATTGGCTAATACATGATGACATGGAATTTGTATTATTTTTGAAAGGCCCATTTTAAATTGAAATTTCCTCTAATGAATCAATTTAGTTATTGGGATTGAGGTTGGAGAGAGAGAACAAGATAAATCATAAAAGAATAAAGTATGCCTTGTTAATAATGATTTAGTAATTGAGATTGAGGTTGGAGAGACCTAATGAGAGAATTCATAAAAATATAAAGTATGCTTGTCAACTTTAACTTATTGGGGTTGAGGGTTAAGGGAAAAAAGACAAATCATAGAAACATTAAAGTAGTTTGCTTGTTCATTATGATTGAGGTTGGGGGGAGAAAATATGACAAAATTAAAAAAAAATATAAAATGTGTTTCTTCATTGTGATTTAGTCATTGCTATGTGATATAGTCATTCTTATCAAGGGAGAAAATAACGGGCATCATAAAAATATATAAGTTGGATTGTTTATAATGATTTAATTATTAGGATTGAGGTTGGAGGGAGAAAATAAAAGAGATCATAAAGAATTATATAAGTGATTTAGCACACTTAAATATTTTTATTTTTTCTCTTATTTTCTCGCTCCAACTTCAATCTCAATAACTAGATCACTCTAAATTAACATACTTATATACTTCTATGGATTTGTTGGGGGGAGAAAATAAGAGAAATCATATAAATATATAGGTATTCTTATTCCCCATGATTTAGTTATTGGGTTTGATATTGGAGGGAGAAAATAAGAGAAATCATAAAAAAGTTGAAGTATGCTTTTTCAGTGTGATTTAGTTATTGGGATTGAGGTTGGAGAGACGAATGGACGGTCTGTGTGTATCCTCATGGAAATATGGATGAATGTATTTGGAAAGTACCTGACTGCAGAAAGAGACTTGCGGAAGGGAAATTGCAAAATCCCAATTTTAGAAAAAAGTGGGCAGGTGGATCCGCAATCTGCAATATGATTGTGGAAGGACCATTGCGGCCACATGATTGTGGAAATTAGTTTTTGGGAAAACTTGGATTTGCATGCATGCAACTTGCAATCCATAATTGCAGAAAGGAGCTTATGGAAAGTAGCTCGCAGAAAGTTTGTTGTGGAAACTGAGTTGTGGAAAGAGACTTACGGAAGGAGCTTGCAGAAAATTTGTTGCGAAAACTCAATTGCAGAAGGAGCTTCCGGAAAGGAGATAGTGTTAAGGTTGCTGCAGAAAGTAATTTGCAGAAACGCAATTGCGGAAAGAGACTTACAGTAGGAAGATTGAGTTGGAGAAAGACTAAAGTTGCAGAAAACTGTGTTGTGGAAAGATAACCTACGGATCAGAAGTTGAAAAATCAAGATTATAGAAGTTATAATAGAAATATTTGGTCACGTTGCTAAATTCATAAAGAGTTGGAAAGTATGCTAGTTTAGGATTAGATATAGGATTTACTGGAGGCGTGAAAAAAAATTATTAAATGATTTCTTATTGCTTCTATTAACGTTATAAGTCCATATGTGGTTCCATAAACCACAGGTCCAAGAATTTGAAGTACCCCTAGAATACAAAGGAAATTCGGTTCAAGCAATTATGAATTCAAGAATGTGGCGATAAATGGTTAAATAAGTTTAGAATGCTTATCGATTAGGTTCCCTGCTTTCCATGAGTCATTGAAATGTTTTTTATCAATTATGAAATGGAAAGTCATGCATACGAGCATGAAAAGGGAATAAATATTGACAAGCATAAAATGACAAGTGAGAGAAATGTGCGACCAACGCTAAAATGCGAAGAATAAGTAGAAAAAAGACAATGTAGGGAGCCAAGTTTGAATGAGCAGAAGCAGAAGTATATCAAAGAGTGTAACAAGGTTGGTAAGAATTGCTATATCTAGTTTTCAACATATTGTATTGAACAAAGTTTAAATCTACGGAATAAGGGTGGTGCTAGGGAAGACTTGTAGTCTTTTGTGTGCAAGTTGGAGCTTGTACAAGTCTAGTGGGTGTTAGAAAACCAGGAGAGTTGGTGCTCTCCACAATTTGTTGCTTGTAAAACAAAGGTTGTAGCCTCACTTGAGTTGGAGCTCAAAGAAAGAGGGTGTAAATATATTGAAGCTTGACATCCTAAGAAAAATAATTTTTTGTCTTCTTCTTATGAGTTTCCTCGTGAATATTGGTCTTTTTCCCCATCATATCTGTGGTTGATAACAATTACTTCTCTTTTATATTTGTTGCATTATCATGATTGTAAACGTGTGAAAAATAATAAAGTTTTAAAATGTTGAAATTGTTTAAGCTTAGGAATAACTGATTCAACCGCCCCTTCTCAGTTATTTAGTTATAGGGATTGAGGTTAGAGGAGAAAATAAGAGAGATCATAAAAATTATAAAGTATGCTTGTTTATGGTGATTTAGTTATCGTGATTGAATTTAAGAGAGAATACAAGGAAATCATAAAAACCTAATATATGTTTCGTTACTCTAATTTATTGGGATTCAAGTTGGAGGATACAATAAGGGAAGTTCATTATACTTTAGTTATTTGGATTGAGTTGGAGGGAGAAAATAATATAATCCATAAAATGATAAAGTATGTTTGTTCATTGTAATTCAACAAGCATAGATCCATCTAAACTCCCGATCTTCCATGTCTCTATAGGGATCATGTACCTAGAGATGCAAAAGTTTTTTAATGGTCTATCTCTTCTTGGATAGAGACATGAGGTATTTGTTTACATTTTATATTTTAGTTTTTTTTTCATTGTTTTACTTATTACTTTTTCCTATTCCTTAAATGTTATTCTTAAAATTTTAATTAAAATTTATGTCATCTCAATTATTACTATATTGTAATGTTACATTACATACTATGTACTATGACAACATCTTCCCCAGAAATGTTATGTTATGTAACATGACATGACAACATCTCCTCCAAATTGGCATGTAGAAACACCTCTTGATGCAATTATTCAATTTAGGTTGGAAGAAGAAAACAAAGAAATCATAAAAATATAAAGTATGCTTGTTCAATATGTTTATTGAGGTTTGATAGAGAAAATAAGAGGAAAAACATGAAGGTTGTCTAGTTTACATTGATTTTATAATTCCACTGCATACTTACTTTTCAGATATCTCTCATTTTGTCTTGTATATCTATGGTTCATGAAATTTAACAATTAACACTAAGTGGATCTCAGTATACCATTGTTTAACGAAAGTTAAGGGGTTTCGTCTTCAAATTCATCCCTCTCAATAAATAACATATGTAAGATGACAATGAATGCATGACGAGGATATATAATTTATGCAAAAGGCCAAACAATACATGTTAAAGGATCTAATGAGCAAGTATATATGTGGTATTTTAGAGAATTGAAGGAAGGAACCATGGTTAAAGCAAGGCTAGAAGAACTTGTTATCATGGAAAATGACCCTTTTGTGCATGATGCTAGATATTTCCCATAGAGATTAGATGAATTCAACTTGGTTTATATCATTAAAAAGATATCATGCAATATGAAATGAAAAAACTACTCTTATCTTGGTTAATTCCTATAGACTTGCACTATGACAGGTGCATTCTAGAGTTCATGTCTTGGTCACTATCTTGATTAATGTTGGTTCGATGGATACAATGTATTTATAGTTGTTATTCCTTTTCCAACTTGCAACTATTATTTCAATGTGTGAACATTAGTGAAAAACATTTTTATTGTTGGGTTTACCTACCATTTAATTGGTGTTCTTTAATAGTAAGGTAGTTTTCTTTCAAGTTTTCATTCTACATCCACCCAATAACATGTGAGTTGTATAATGTTTACCATCCTAGTTTTGCACTATTAATTGGTTAGTAATTTTCAGTTCTCCATGCATTACTGGAGCATTGAAAATAATCAACAACATCTTTGCTTGTCAACACAACACAATGTTGGAAAAAAATAATGATAATGTTAACATTACTGATTGATATATTTGAAACAATAAATTAAAATCCAAACAAAAAAAAATCCGACACCATTTAATTATTGTTGGTTGATAAAATTTAAATAAAGAAATATTTATTTAAAAATAATCGAGCTAACCTCTTGAGTTAGATGCCATTATTGAAGTCTAAAGGTGGTGGAGGAAGTTGGGTGGTTGGTTATTGGAACACTCAATTGAGAGTTATGGCTTGCAATTTGTCAAATGACCGAAAAATCTATTCACAATAGTTTTCAATATTTTTACCAAGTCCTTCACAGAAAAGAGATTTGTTTTCCTTAGATCACTTCTCGTTGTAAAGGATTGATTCATTATTTCTTGATTACCTGCTTATTTTTGAGGGGGAGGGGTGTTTCCCATGATGTTTTCCCCATTTTCCTTATTTTATTAAGCAATATTTTAATTCATTTAGTTTGTATAGGTGAATTTTGGCATAGTTGCCAGGGCCCAAGTTGTCCAAAGTTAGGATTAAACATGGATGTTGGGATTAATTAATCCTCCTGTATCAAACATAATCTATTTGGTCATTTTTCCTAACTTAGGAGATTTTTATCGCTATACTAGAGTATGGGGGACACACCTATCAGTTATTTGGAATTTAATGCATCTAAATGCATGGGTTTATGCACTGTTGGGACCAATCCCTACATTATAGGAGCCCACTCTGAGTGCCACCAGCGGTGTCTTTTAGTAGAACTTGGTAGGTAAGCAATTATGCTAAGTTATGTTCCAGTTACTATCAGTTATCCCAACATCATTTTTGCATGCATGCAAGGAGAGTGACGCCTTTTGTCCACTTACCTCATTAGTTAACTAATTGTGGATTGACTTAGACATCCAAAGTTAAACTAGTGAGGTCTAGCTGCGATTTTTCCACACTGAGTTAGCTAAAGAGTTAGTTAGAATTGGTAGATTCAAATCCTATCCACAATATTCAAATTCTATTATTGTACTACCATTGTATTACTGATTAATCAATGAAGATTAATGCTATAATAGTATGAGCAATACTTGTCCATTTTGTGTGAAATTTTTGTCATGAATCTGTTGTTCATTTTACATTGATTTGATAATTACACTCCATACTTATTCTTTAGATAGCTCCCATTTTGTCTTGTATATATATGGTTCATTAAATTTAACAATCAACACAGAGTGGATCTTAGTATACCATTGTTTAATGAAATCTGAGGGGATTCGTCTTCAAATTTGTCCCTCTCAATAAATAACATATGTAAGATGAAAATGAATGCACGATGAGGATATATAATTTATGTGAAAGGCCAAAAAATACATATTAAAGGATCTAATGAAAAAGTATATAGGTGGTATTTTAGAGAATTGAAGGAAGGAACCATGGTTAAAGCAAGGCTAGAAGAACTTGTTATCATGCAAAATGACCCTTTTGTGCATGATGCTAGATATATTCCATATATATTAGATGAATTCAACTTGGTTTATGTCATTACGAAGATATCATGCAATATGAAATGACAAAACTACTCTTATCTTGGTTAATTCCTATAGACTTGCACTATGAAAGGTGCATTCTGGTGTTCACGTCGTGGTCACTGTCATGATTAATGTTGGTTTAATGGATACAATGCATTTATAGTTGTGATTCCTTTTCCAACTTGCAACTATTATTTCAATGTGTGAACATTAGTGAAAAGCATTTTTATTGTTGGGTTTACCAACCATTTAATTGGTGTTCTTTAATAGTAAGGTAGTTTTCTTTCAAGTTTTCATTCCACATCCACCTAATAACATGTGAGTTGTATAATGTTTACCATCCTAGTTTTGCACCATTGATTGGTTAGTAATTTTCAATTCTCCATTCATTAATGGAGCATTGAAAAAAATCAACAAAAACTTTGGTTGTCAACACAACACAATGTTGGAAAAAAATAATGATAATGTTAACATTACCGATTGATATATTTGAAACAAGAAATTAAAATCCAAACAAAAAAAAATACGACACCATTTAATTATTGTTGGTTGATTAATTTTTAATTAAGAAATATTTATTGAAAAAAATATCCAACTAACCTCTTGAGTTAGATGCCATTATTGAAGTCTAAAGGTGGTGGAGGAAGTTGGGTGGTTCGTTATTGGAACACTCAATTGAGAGTTATGGCCTGCAATTCGTCAAATGACTGAAAAAACTATTCACAATAGTTTTCAATATTTTTATAAAAAAACTGGTCCTCCATCAAGATTTATAGCTTTATCAAGGCCTTAAATCTAGTTTTATCTCTATATCCCAATCAATGGTTTTCTTAACCTAACACATAACCTCAATTAAGGGTTTTATGCATCAATAAACAATCATCAATAAAGGGATTATTTAAATGCTTTCAAGCAAGATCTGAATATATTGATCAAACACTTAAGAATACCTCACCTCAATCTGGGTTTGTAAAAAACATTTTCACACCCTAGCTTGCAGAAAGTGCTACCCAACTTCATGGATTAACCCTTAGGTGACATCCTCCTTTTCACACTCAAATTCCATTGAGCATTCTCCCTACAAATTCTTCGATGATCTAACACCATCACAATTAAAAATGCAATATTATGTTCATATTGAATGATTTTGTCTCCCCATCCTTCTAAGCTTGTTCTTTTTAGACCCCATCATCTTTGATTTCCTTCCCCTCTCTATTGGTGGAAGGAATTGCTCATCACTCTCTTCATATACATTGACTATTTACCATACAAGTTTACGAAAGTATATGTTTTGATACCGATTAATTGTTTATATTCTTGTTGTTTCCTTTTGTGGACTCACCACTCTCTTCATATGCATTGAATATTTATCATGCAAGTTTAACAAATGATACATTTTGATGTTGGTATGCTCCATAAGTTTGAAGCTATGCCTCTAAACATTTCATCACAACAAAACTTAATTGGAGATTGTTGTGTGATCTAAATGAGCTCAATAGATATACACTAACATAGAACCATTTTAAACCTATAGATTTAAGCATCAAGAGAGATAGTAAAGAAGATGAAACAAAAACTTTGATGTAATGTCCCTCCTTAATGCCTCTGAATATTTTGTAATTTACGAATGTATTCATTCTCTGGTGAGGAGCTCAAGGCCAAGGCCCCACCAGCAGGACCTTATATGTAATTTCCTAAGTCATGAACTTGGGAGGCTTAAGACTTGAGTGCATCTTCATTTCGCACAACCGAGTCCACTAGGAGGAGAGACTAGTGGTTGACAAAATCTAGGGGACCTAGTTCTTCATGACGTAAATGTTGTGGCATAAGGAATCTCACTATTATGTTATTGGTGGGTTTTCATAATCGCCAATTTAGGTAAGAGCGACATTAAAACCAGTAAAGAGAACACATAGGTCATATGTGCAAATAACCTAAATATGTATATAGGTATATATATTTATTATTCATCGGTTAAATGGGATAAAGAAAATACGTGCTTAGAAATATATATATATATGAATATACATGTATTCATATAGTTTTAATAAGGCATAACATGCACCCAGCGTTGAAAGGAATCTCCTCTGGGTGAAGGAGGCTGATCTTAGGCCTGATTTTGGAGAAATCATCTTCAGCATTTCAGTGGCAGGAATTTCTGCGAGGAAATTAAATGACTGCTTATAAGGAAAAACACTAGTGCAGGATGAACGCACGCCTCCACTTAATCACTGGTCGAAAAAATAAATGGAAACCTGCCACGGCTAAGATAGTGGCCAAATTTCCTCCATGATGTATGGGGATCCTCGCACCCGACCATTTCTATTTTTTTGGTTGGCTATTTTATGAGCTGGGCAGGGCATTCAAGGGGGAGTCGAGTATGGTATTACAGCCCTTCCGATAGCTAGGTTTGCATGCTGGTAATAATTATCCTTACCGTGACATTCTTCTCTTTAGCAAGGAGCCTGCGATCTCATCTGGGCGTTCTTTTGGGTTATGGGATTCTTTCTCTCAGTCGCCGGTGGTCAACCATCATGGTGGGAGTTGCAGGCATGCTCCCAATTGGAGAATCCAAGGGAAAGAAGGACATGTCTGAGTTTTGGTCCATTTGTGAATGGGTGTACACTGCCAGGATTTCCCCTCTGGTTTTTCTTTCCTCTGCCCTATCTCGGACTCGTAAGTACTGTATACCTTTTACTTTTTAGAACTCTCCACGATTTGGAATCTGGAAGGATATTTCTACATGCTTCATTTGTGTTTGCGCTTGACCTGGATCATAGACCTCGAAAGGGCATGATTTCACCTGACCACTTCCAGCTGCTATGTTTTTGGTTTCCTTATGCTTTTCCAAAAAGTATGGTTGATTGATTTATTTATTGAATTAAATCCATGTGAGTCCATGGCCTCATTTTAATTTGATATCACATACCAATCCCTCAGCGTTAGGGTAACTACCTGCTTTTAATGTGATAAAATTTGAATCTCTCGGCGCAAGGGTGACCGTCTGCATGTAAATCCTGATAGTAGTTAACTATTTTTAAAATGATAAACATTCAACTCTCTCAGCGCTAGGGTGGCTATCTGCATGTGGATCCGGATAGAGGTCACTGTCTGTTAATCTGATAAACATTCAAATCCCTCAGCATTAGGCTGACTGTCTGTCTTTTATTTTGATAAACAAGTCTCTTGGCACTAGGGGCGTTTCTCTGCATGGGGACCCAGATAGAAGCTCATTTCCCTTTTTATTGATATTTATTTCACGTTACTAGTCGTTGGAAAAATATCTGCATAGGAATCTAGATTTTTCCTTGCGTTCTATTAAACATGGAAAACCATTTCTCCTTGGCTGTCTTTTATCCAAAAATTTGACACTAGGATTATTTTAGCTTTTAGCTTCTCGGTTGTTAATCCCTTATGGGGTTAGAGCGCCGTCCCCTTGCTCATGTATGAGCTCGCCTACTAGGAGTTTAAGGGAAATGGAAAGCATATTCTCCGGCTCATGTTCGACCGGCACCAAAAAAAAGGAAGACGAGTCTGTTCTTTTCGACCCTGAAAAAGGAATTTACGGTTACAGCATCCACATAATATTTGTTTGATTTGAAGGCGATTAATGAACAGCCTGTTTACCATCCTAACTTTTTCGAATATAAATAGGAGACCTGTTTTTATTTAGAATGCCCCACTTGTGGATGGTGTGGGATTTATTTCAAATAGGCTCCCGCAGGAGGAGACCACGATTGAAACAACAAAGAAATGTATGGTATCATTTTGATCTGCATGAATTTTAATGAAATAAATGTCATGGCCAAATGACACTTTTGGTGGATGTAACCCCAAGGTTGGGGTGAACCACGTACATTGGGGTCTTGCCTTGTGTGCCATGGATGTATATATATTTGCATGTATCATTGTTTGTGCCTTAATGTGCCTTGAGTATACAATATTTCTGGAATGTGTGTAGACTGTTCTTTTGGTTGGTTATGTTGTTATTTATATACTACCTTGCAAGGTCTAACGCTGACAGGGTGACCTATGGAAGTTATAACAACGGTAAAATTTTATGTATAGATCCTGTAAAGTTGTTTATTTAATGTATAAGTTACTTTTAGCCTGATGATATTACAAGTACGCCCTCTTATGCCAATATTAGAATGAAATGTTGAAAAGGTTTCCTAATAACCAAACTATTAGTGACCTATAAGTGAGCTCAGGACTTTTGTCAAACTTTTAAAGGTGGCGTGGTGGTTTTACCTATGCAGTAATTAATAGTCTTATATAGAGGACAAGTTAAAGGGTTAATTGATAGCGTGATATTTGCAAAATTTATATTATACATGCATGCTGTTATAGCTTGATAATCAGATGCTCGTGATTGCAAATAGGAAGTATAGGCCTCTACTATTCACATATGAAATTGATAAGGTTTTAATTGCAAACTTTATATCATAGGTATGCATGCATTGTGTTACTGCTTAATAATCTGATGTCTGCGAATAGCGATTTTATATGCCCTCTGCTACTTCGCATCTGAAAGTTGATAAGGTTGTATTTACAAAATTCATATCATAGATATGTAAGCGTTGGGTAGGGGCTAAATATTAAAATTCATACATACATATAGGTGCCGTGATTTGCAAATAAGGCGGTTTATGACTCTCATTTCATGTTGGAAATCGATGTGGAACATGCTTCCTATTTAGTATTAATGATATCTGTAAGTTATGTTGCTTTTCGTAACCCTAGCGACCTATGTTAAGCGTGTGCTTTGGATTATTCTATGCCTATGCTACAAATCGCTAAATATTTAAGTGAGTCTTTCCTGTGCTTGCACACCAGTCTTTATTTTATCTCACTGGGATTCTTAATTAATGAAAGATAAAATTATTGTCTCTGATTTTCCTTTCTAGCTGAATCATTTGTAATACAATGCCGTGGATCGATGCTTGATAGCTGGCTGAATCATTTGTAATACAATGCCGTGGATCGATGCTTGATAGCTGAATCGTTTTCGATCAAAAGCCAAAGGAGTAATAGAAAAAAGAAAACTTTACCCCTTCTCTTCACCCACCATGGCATTAAGGTCTAAGAGGTATGCTACCGATTAATTGTTTATATTCTTGTTGTTTCCTTTTGTGGACTCACCACTCTCTTCATATGCATTGAATATTTATCATGCAAGTTTAACAAATGATACATTTTGATGTTGGTATGCTCCATAAGTTTGAAGCTATGCCTCTAAACATTTCATCACAACAAAACTTAATTGGAGATTGTTGTGTGATCTAAATGAGCTCAAGAGATATACACTAACATAGAACCATTTTAAACCTATAGATTTAAGCATCAAGAGAGATAGTAAAGAAGATGAAACAAAAACTTTGATAGTTGAAAGATCAAGGTTAAGATCGATTTATGATAGCATATGTATTTATTAAGCCTAATGTTGTGAAGTGAGTAATGCTTACTACATAAAATAAACTAGCAATTGCAACTAAAAGAAAGCAATATTGAAGAGGAAGGAAGCAATGAAAAATGCATAGAAAAAATAGATTATTGGAAAGATAACCACAAACTAAAAACAAAAAAATGAGAGTTCATACAATATTCTCAAAACATTAAATCATTCATACTATTGGCATGGTTCATATAAAAATAGTTCTTTATTATTTTAATAGAAATTAATATTAAAAATATAAGTTGATAAAATAAAATGTTCCATTATCCTTTTAATTTTAATGATAAAGTGCGTGGATGACTTGTCTATATACTTCAATATTTTCAAATTGTTTTCTTTACCTTTAAACCATTTATGTTTTGTCTATATACTTTAATATTTTCAAATTGTTTTCTTTACTTTCAAACCATTTATGGTTTGTAAAATTTAATTATAATATATATATTTTTATTTAATTGTAATTTTTTCCTATTTTAATTATAAATTTGATATGTTTTATTTAAAAAATGTTTATATTTAAACACAAAATTATATTATAATAATGTTAAGTGTAGCCATATCCATTAGTTCAAATGTCAAAATTCTGTCTTATATTTTTTTACTTTTCTACAAGCCAGACGTAGATGGGCGCCAATTAGATGTTGGAGTTGGAAAACACGAGTAAGGAGCCGAAATGCATTAAAAAAAGAAAGAACAATTAAATAATGGTTATTCAATGTGGCCTCACAGTGAATGATGCTGGATATATTTCAAAACTGAAAAGAGATCTTTAAAATATAAATATTTATTATTGTATAAATCGTAAAGGTGTTCCAATTATAATTAGGCTACAATTCTATTAAATCTGAAAAAGCTTAAGAAAAAACTAAGACAAACTGTCCCTTCACATCATGGACAGATGGATGGAGCATGAACGACAGTTAGCTGCCAAAGGAGGAATTATGAGTTCTCGCTGGAATTATCTATGGTTATGCAGATTGCTGCTGATTGACAGCATGCTTTTATATAAATGGTAGATTTGCACGGTATACAAATCCAAGAACAATATAATAACCAACAATTTCAATAGTAGAAAATTTACAAACTGATAAACGCTATTGCAACCTAAGGTAATAAATTTTACAAACTGATAAACACTATCACAAGGTAATAAATTTTACCAACAGATAAACAGTATCACAAGGTAATATATTTTACGACTGCAACCTAACCAAATAATAGATTTCACGTCAACACTATTAAATTTGTACCTTTTCCCGGACTGCCTTGGCTTGTCCAACTACGAAAGCTGCATTCATGATCTCTTTTTCCTTTCTATCACGGCTTTGTGCAGCTCTTGTCCGATGCAATGTGCAATAAGGTTTGCCAATAAGCATCTTAAATCATGGATTGCATTAACTGGATTAGAGTTGAGATCCATTGCTTTCCATGTCTTATATAAGCTTATATTTGCAGCCATTACCGTCCAGTCCTGGGAATCATGTAGCTTCTGTTCACACCGAGTCTTCTGACCGTCTTCTTCGCTATTAAGCTGACCCATACGCTGTTTGAGTGGCCTTTTTATCTTCTTTTCTAGTAGTTGGTTTGACCTATTAGAACATTATGAAACACCATGCTTGAGAATAATCTTCGATAGAATCTTTCACAACTTTAGAATCAGCAGGGTCATAAAAGTAGATCATAAAATGTATGGATGAGACTGCTCTCATCTTCCACGATTTTACACCAACATCTTTGAAATGCTTTTCCACTTCCAGAGAAGTAGGAGTTTCATCTTCCACCGTTCCTGTTTTGCATTCCATTAAAGCAATCAATTCTGCACAAGCTGTGCCTTTACTCTTTTCAAAGCCTTTATCGATGCTATTCTGTGCTTTCTTAAAGGCCGATAGATTTGCTATCAACAGGCTGTAGGCCATTTCTCCTGGCATTCTCATCATCTCCAAAGCTTCTTTGTATTTGTAAAATTGATCAGTCTGCTCTAGTCTGCTCTAGTACTGACAGGTTCAAGCAATACAATAGCGCATTCTGTTGTGGGCTCATTATGAAAGGCCTGATCATTCGGAATGTAAGGTCTGATAAACACCAACAAGCTTTGCTAACTAAAACCATAAGTTTTAGCAACCATGGCCCCATTATCAAAAGTAAGGAATGTAGCCTAGCTGCTGTGATTAAATTCACATCAATACTTTGTATTGGAGTTCTTTCAAGAATTTTCTTCTTCAGAAACAATCTGGCTGTCAATCTGGCTGTCAAATGTGCATCCAGATCGTTTTTCATATCAACAATAGTCCTTGTCCAAAAATCTCCCAAGTGAAACAAACAGCGCACATTCTTGGGAAAATACATAACAGCTGTGAACCATCTGAATAAATGCACTATCCATCCTATTAAGATGAACACAAACTGCATATAAAAATATAAAGACGGATGATTACTAATTACTAATTTCCATATCCATTTAACCATGCCTTCAAATGCACTGAATGGTGATCTGGCAATGATATAGTCAGGTTGGGAGGCACGAGTCACCATAAAACATCTGAGAACGTGAATCTCAATGTTGTTACAGTCGTGCTTTTCTGGGCAATTGCAACAACATGAGAGTGCTAATGGAATCTGTTGAGAAATGATCGTACGAATGCTTTTACCTGCTATGACGACGCACTTCAAAAGCACAATCAACAATGTAAGGGCTGTGAAGAAGGTGATGTAGGAAGCTCTGAACCATACTCTAATTATGCGGATAGGCGTTCTTTAATGGTATTTTGGGGGATGGACTTGCTTGAGTCATCAAGATTCTGCAAATCCCGCCAAGTGGATGCTCAAGATTATCCCAATCGTCTGATCTTTTAACTAACAGTTTAGAGGTTTGTTTATGAAATCAGTTTAATGTTGTTATTGAAATCAGGTGCACCTGTGGCTGATACCGGTTACGGCTGCAATGTGGCAGGATGCAGCCCTTCGCGGTGGTGTTCGCAGTGGTGGAGGTTACGCCCACTAATGCAGTTGCCGTAACTGCAATCCAAATCGCCTCAACCTCTCTGAGGTAGATTCTCTTGGAAGGAGATATGGAAAGGCTCTTGATCATTTGTAAGAAGAGCAATAACCGCCGAGCCTTGGACACGAAATGCTTTGTTAAAAAGAGGCAACTGGAGCAGAGTATGCGAATGCATTTTCTTTCTGCTAAGAACATCATCTATTTGATTCTTATAAAAAGATTTCACTGATTTTTAACTTCGGTTTACAAGCTCTCCCTGATTTTTAACTCTTGTAAACCGATTGGCCTTCAGGAACCATGTCGTTGGCAGGAAGAAATCTATTTCAGTTGTTAATCATCTGGTCACTAGGTGAGGATTCAATCAATGTGTATGGGTTTCCCAACTCCACGCACAAAACGCTAAGACATTTTTCAGTGATCCTTAGTAATTGCTATTCTATGTTTGATTTTGTCCAGAGGCAATTCGCTGCCACTTTGGCCCAAAATCAATACCTGACACACGTAAGACTATTTTCAATCTACCCTCAAGGAGCTCTTTGTATTTATATAGGTAATGCATGTATGGCCTGGGTTGTATTGACATTTGTTAATTGCAAATTGGAAATGGTTTGCTGTATTGTATGGCAGGGTGAGGAGGAACATTCGCTACGTGGAGCCAAGCAGTTAAAAACAATGCAGGCATCCAAAAGGGAGAAACCAGACCCAGTACCAGGCCCTCGCCGAATCATCACTTTTGTATTATTAATAAATTCACCCTCTAAGTAATACATAAACTTGATTTCTATCAAAATGGAATATTAATTGCATTATCTTTGTTTGGCCAAAGTTGGTGGTGACCATGTGTATTTAATATAGTTTCAAATGGAAAAATCAAATTTGGAAATTTTCACAAGGAACCAATTACCACTATGATGAGGAGGCTTATCAAAATGGTTTCTCATATAGTGTAACCTCATGTAATTATGGATGGATTTTCCTATAGATAGGAAATTATTAAGAAATTAGGAAGTTACACTTTTAGATGGCAAGAATAATTTTAAAGGTCAATTTCAATAATTTATTTAACAATTTAAGTTCACCTCAAGAAACATTGAAATATATAAGCAACATACATTTATTTGTACTTTCTTTACCACCATAAAATTGTTTATATTGAAATAATGACATCTTATAAATTAACTCTCACTCTATCAAGCATCCAAGCATCAAATCCCTTGAGCTGCAAGCCTTGCAAGCCCCCTTTAATTTCCTAAAGTTGAGGAAAGGTTTCTAGTAATGTTGCTTAAAAACAAAAATTGCCATATTTAAAGCATAGCCAAAAAAAAATGATAATAAATCTGAAAGTAATGCAATAAGACATAATGATCAATTACATAGTGATCAATCTCAATACATATTCTTCTTTTTTTAATAAAGTGGCTCCTTCTTCTTTTCCATTTTTTGATATTCATCATATGTGAAAGGAGGTTGAGTTTGAATTCCATTCCCTAGTAATTCAAGATATTGTTGTAAATGTGAGACCATGAATCTCTTTATTTCCAATATTTATAGTTGATTTATCCAATATCTATCCTTTAGACTTGTGGGTTGTCAAACTCCAAGCAAGTTTCAATGGAAATTATATCATTATAACATTTTCTTTTATGAAATTTAATGATGAGTTACAAGTATTCCTAAGTTTATGATATCATACAAAATTTAATATCATTGAAATCAATCCATCTTAAGAATAATATTAAATCACATTGCATTTTGGAATATACAAATTTCAAATAAGAGGGATTGTAGATAATAATACAAATCTCCAACACTCAAAGGGTAGTGTTTCTATATACTTGGCTAACTATGGTAAATGAATCAAATCAAGTTTTTTTTACTATTTAACTAAATGATATCTCACACCATTTTTCCCATTGCATAGATATCAAATTAGAGGGGTGTTAGAGCATAACCCTTAAATCAATAGATCATATTGTCTCTTAGTGTAACTCATCATATTAGGGTTTTGACTATTTAACTTAATGATATCATACGAGATGGTAATAACTTATAGTAATTGAATGAGATTGGGGTTTCCACTATTTAAATGTTATCGAGGGTTATATCGTATTACAATGTTAAGCCATGGTTTGTTACAGTGTCTGGTTGGTATATGTCAACAAAACCAAAGATGTGACACACTAATAATGTGATAGTGGACGTTTAATAAGCGTTATGTCACATTGTGACGTTTATCACGGGTTATGTTACATTAGTGACAGTCATCAAGGGTTATGTCAAATTGTGATATTTATCAAGGGTTATGTCCCATTGTGATGTTTATCAAGGTTTACGTTTCCCTGTGATGTTATCGAGGGTTATATCACATTACGACGTTAAGCCATGGTTTGTTACAGTGGGAGTTTAATAAGTGTTATGTCGCATTGTGACATTTATCACGGGTTATGTTACATTAAGGACATTCATCAAGGGTTATGTTACATTGTGATATTTGTCAAGGGTTATGTCGCATTGTGATGTTTATCAAGGTTTACGTTTCACTTTGACATTATCGAGCGTTATATCACATTACGACGTTCAACCATGGTTTGTTACAGTGGGCGTTTAATAAAATATTTTGAAAACAATATTAGGAGGAAGATGACGATATAGATGAGGATGAAGTGATTCATGAGAATGACATGGATGAGTGGGAGATGTTGTCATGTCTTGTTCCTCCCAATACCATTCAAAATTAATTGTGATGTTTATCACGTCTTGTTCCTCCCAATACAATATATTCATACAGAAACAACGCAATCGAACATAACCCTTCGTTTATGTCAAAACCGAGTTAACACCTGGAAATTTCACTACACCTAATCATTGTGCAACATTACAATGACTTACATATTGTCACATTACCACATTACTCAGCATAGCCATAATGCAACATGTCAATTATGTCACATTGTGACGTTTATCACATGTTATGTTACATTAGCGACGTTTCACAAAAGAAATGGTTGAAACCATCCACATTCTACATAGTAATGAAGAATGTTATGTCGGATTGTGATGTTTATCAAGGATTACATTTCACTATGATGTTAATAGTTTGTCTTTGGATGTTTAGAAAATTTCTCTAAGAATTTTATTCATATATATATATATATATAGAGAGAGAGAGAGAGAGAGAGAGAGAGAGAGAGAGACGTTTGACAAAAAAAATGGCTTAAAGCATCCACATTCTACATAGTAATGTAGAATATATGTCACATTGTAATGCTTTTCAAGGTTTACATTTCACTCCAATGTTATGAAGGGTTATATCACATTGCAACGTTAAGCCATGGTTTATTACAGTGTTTGGTTGGTATATGTGAATACAACCATAGGGAAGACGCATTAATAATGTGATAGTGGACGTTTAATAAGCGTTATGTCGCATTGTAATGTTTAACATAGTTTATGTTACATATCAGAATGTTATGTCGCATTATGATGTTTATCAAGGTTTACGTTTCACTGCGACGTTATCAAGGGTTATATCACATTACGACATTAAACCATGGTTTGTTACAGTGTTTGGTTGGTATATGTCAACACAACCAAATATGTGACACATTAATAATGCAAGAGTGGGCGTTTAATAAGCGTTTTGTCGCATTGCAACGTATATTAAAATAAGTAATTATGAAAGTATTAAATAATAAAGTATGCTTAACATATAAAATAAATAATATTGGATATAATTAACTTCGTGATATATTTTTCATATATATTATATGGGAAAAACATTGTATTAATAATATTTTACCTATATTATGTTTTATTTAATGTAAATTATATCAATTAAATAATGTGGTAATAAATAAATGATATTATTTATTAGAATTAATTAAACAATATTATTTCTATCATTACTTTATGTATGTCGAAATAGAACATGAAAACCATTGCATACATAGCTAGACCCAACTATAAAAAAAACTTGCAATCCAACATTACAATGAATTACATAATCTCACAAAACTGATTAGGGAAGAATTTGATAATGCAAGATGACAATTAGACATCTTTTGTAATAATAGAATCTAAAACCTTTCACCAACATATTATTCTTTGATTAAAAATCCTAACGTTGCGATGTGACAAACCTTTCAACAACATATTATTCTTTGATTAGAAATCCTAACGTTGCGATGTGACATTTTCAAGGAATATTATCATAACCATTTGGCAACCTCGGATGCAGTATTAGAATGCTTGCATTCCCCAATGTTTTTGTCACATTGTGAAATTAAACAAAGGGTATGTCACATTGTCACAATTTGGCTCACGATTTGATGTCAGATTTTCATATGTTTTGCGACACAATACATAATATAGATAAAAACATAATAATGAACATATCTTCACTTGGTACATCAATAATATGTTATGGAACGTTATGGCTAGGTTACTATAAATTTTTGATGATATACTTTATTACATTTCTTTATAACATGTGAATTAAATACCTTCTTGTTAATTAGCATATTCAATACTACCAACAACCACATTAAATTAATTAATGTGTCTAAATAACCTCGTTATTTTATGTTTACTTTAATAAAATCATATAAATAACATACTATATTTCATTAGTTTCACATCAATATTTTGACCAATAACCATATTTTGAGCAACACAATCATATATTATCATAACCAATGTGGTATGTAGTAAAGACACATAAACCATCATGAACATTGCATCCCAACATAATCAGAGCTATAATTGTTTCCAATGTGACGAATGATGTAATTTATCATAACCCTTTGTGAACATCCTACATAGTATTTGAATGTTTGCATTCCCCAATGTATTTGTCACTTTGTGAAATTAAACAAAGACTATGTCACATTGTAACAGTTTGCAAGGGTTTCATGTCACATCTTCGTATGTTTTGCGACACAATACATACTTCAGAGAAAAATGTTGGTTATGTCACATTGTGATGTGGATCATCTTCATTCTAATAATAATGAACATATGCTAACTTGGTACATCAATAACATGGTATAGAACAATATGGCTAGGTTACATTATGAATTTGTGATTATATATGCTATTAGGTTAGTTTATAACATGTGAATAATAAATATTGGATATAATTAACTTCATGATATATTTTTCATATATACTATACAGAAAAACATTGTATTAATAATATTTTAAGTATATTATGTTTTATATTAATTATATAATATGGTAATAAACATATTAAATATTATTTATTATATATTATAATTAAAATAACAATATTATTTCTATTATACTTTGTAGATATGTCTATGGGCGCACCCGTTACTAGCAACAACCACATTAAATTAATAATGCGTCTGAATACATCGATAGGCGTAAATTTATGCACATACTTTTTATATTAATGTTTTTCTTCCGTGTAGTATGTGATAAAATTTACTCATATCAACGTTTTCAGAAACATTATTAATTTAATGTGGTTGTTGCTAGTAAGGTAATAGTGTTTCCATATCGTGTAAGCATCATCTTTAAAAAAAAGGGTGAGGAAAAGGAGCAGCACCACCAAAATAACGAGGGGGAGGAGGACTAGGAATCCACGATTTCTCTTCCTCTATTTCCCGGAGAAGGAAGTAAACCTCATAACCAATATGACACATAACAACCCATATGCCACGTAAGAGGTAATGCCAATGCTCTGATATCACCCCAAATAAGAAATGAAGATACATATCATAACTATCATGGTATCTCATACCAGTGGACGTCTAATCAAGAGAAACATTTGCTCGTTTCTTAGGAAGTTGTTGTCTGAATTTACATTTAAATTCAAATAATTATCAACCAAAGTGAGCATGTGAATAATGAGAGCTGTGAGAACCAGAGCTTGAACTGGAATCCAATGGGCTTTCCTCTGGAAAGCCTTGAACACATCCAAAGAGAGCAAAATAGTCAATATAATTGCGCAACCAGAGGATGTGTACAGATTTACAATGTAATGCTTGATGAAAGCTGCATTTTCGTTGGAAATAGCCATAATCACCTAGCGTTAGCTAAAATTCCAACCTTTTAACGCTATGAGAATGATTGGCTTTTATCACCAAGATGCAGTCTCTAAACACTCACTATTGTATTTCAATCGAGACGAAGGAAGGATGAACACATCATATACACGGAATCCACTTTTCAATTGAGTTGTGATTTATAACACACTTTGGAATTTCATTTCATCTTTTTATTTTGCTAAATCTTTCCTCTCTGACATTTTGAAATTTTATCTTCCCCTCTGAGAACGTTTTGTTTAAAAACTTGTTTTTTTACGCTGAAGTTCTGTTAAATCAGCAATGTTTTTCTACCCTTAAGCTTGATTAAAATTAGCAAAGTTATTTAACTTCAGAGTTGTGACTGTCAATAAAAGATAATAATAACAGATCAATGACTAATTTAAATATTTAAAAAGTTTTTTTTATCTTCCTCCATCTGACAACGTTTTCATTAAAAAGATGTTTTAAATCAGCAATGTTGTTTTAACTTCGCGTTGGCGACTGTCAATAAAAGATAATAACAAATCAATTGGTGACTGTCGATAAAAAGATAACTAATTTAAAATGAAATAAGACCATTCCGAGTTATAACATTTGAAAGTCTTCATCGATACTCTCTTCGTTCATACTAATCACGAGTCCAGACTAATCCTATAAAGAAAACAGGAGAAAGCGACTGGTTATTGGGATTGAGGTTGGCGAGAATAATAAAAGAAAGCATAAACATATAAAGTTTGGCGGTTCATTGTAATTCATTGGGATTGAGGTTAGAGGAAGAAAATAGGATAAAACATACAAAGCTATAGTATTTTTATTTAATATGATTTAGTTATTAGTTATTAAGATTAAAGTTGGAAAAATAAAATATGAAAATATTAAGAAAATAAAATATATTTGTTCATTGTACTTTAGTTATTGCATATGTTAAGGAGAAAATAAAATGAATTATAAAAATGATAAAGTATGTTTGTTCAAGATCATCTAATTATTTCTATTAAGATTATAGAAAAAAAAAAGGGAAAATGAGTATTTCATTGTAATTTAGGAATACAATAAAATAAATCATAAAAATGATAAAGTATGTTTGTTCAAGATGATTTAATTATTGGAATTAGGGTTGGAGTGAGATAATGAGAGAAATCATAAAAAGATCAGGTATTTCATTTAATTTAGTTATTGGGATTGAGGTTTGGGAAAAAAAAGAGAGATCATAAAAAAGATAAAGTATGCTTGTTTATGGTGATTTAGTTATCCAAATTGAAGTTAAGAGAGAAGACAAGGAAATCATAAAATCATAATATATGTTTGTTTAGTGTAATTTATTGGGATTCAAGTTGGAGGATAAAATAACAAAGTCATAAAGAAAGTATAAGGGAAGTATAAGGGAAGAAAGTATGTTTGTTCATTATAATTCAACAAGCATAGATCCATATAAACTCCCCATCTACCATTTCTTCTTTATAGGGATCATATACCTCGAGATGCAAACCTTTTCTTATGGTCTATCTCTTCTTGGATAGAGATTTAGACATGAGGGATTTGTTTACATTTTACATTTTAGTTTTTTTCATTGTTTTACTTATTACATTTTCCTATTCCATAAAAGTTATTCTTAGAATTTTAATTAAAATTTAAGTGGCCTCAATATTACTATATTGTAACGTTACATTACATACTATGTAATGTGACAACATCTTCCTTCCCCATAAAAGTTACTTTATGTAACCGAACATGACAACATCTCCTCCAAACTGGGCTGTGGAAACACTTTCGTATGCAATTATTGAATTTAGGTTGGAAGGAGAAAATAAAAGAAATCATAAAAAATATAAACTATCCTTATTCATTGTGTTCATTCAGGTTGGATATAGAAAATAATACAAAAAACATGAAGCATTCTACTCATGAAGCCTTGTGGATAAAAGGTTGACCAATAATCAAAAGAAAAGACAAAACCTCTATCAATGTGTATTTGGCCTCCTCAAGTACAAAGTGGAATCCTAACTCTTAATTGATAAACTCTAATGCACCGTATGGTATGCCACTTGCAGAAAGTGATTATATAAGTATAACCTCAATGTTCCATTTGATCACAATGCTTTCCATAACTTACATAATAACACACTTACAAACCTTATGTGTTTTACCATCTCCTAGGCCTGCACCATGTAAATTCACCAAGTATCATATTTATAGTGGAATAATAACACATTTATAGTTATCACAGTTTGTTTTATCTTTCCATTCTGTATCCATTTACCTCAATTTTTAGTTTTACATTTTGGTTCTCTATCCATTTACCTTAATTTCTATATTAATTTGTTTCAATTTTTTTTAAAATTTTTAAAATAGAATGTATTTTTATACTAAATATCTAGCTCTTAAATAGTAATATTTACTTATTCAAAATTTTGAAATATTATATAACTAATTATTAATTAAACATGAAAGTTGATGTAATTTTAAATTTAATTTGAAATAATTCTTAGATATAATATGTAAAATCATAACTTTAAATAATTTTTAATTTAATTTTACATAGTTTTTGGATATAATGTGTAAAATTAAAAATTCATAACATTAGGACATCATACTATTTCTATGATTGATTTGTTTGAGTTTTTTTTTTCTCAAAATTTTAATAATAAAATGTATTGTTATAATATGTATCGAGCTCTAACATAGTAATATTTAATTAATCAAAATTTTAAAATATTATATAATGAATTATTAATGGGACATCAAAGTTGGTGTAATTTTAAATTTAATTTGACATAATTATAAGATATAATATGTCAAATCATAATTTTAAATCATAACTTTAACTAATTTTAAATTTATAATTTTACATAGTTTTTGGATATAATATGTAAAATTAAAAAATCATAACATTACTAAGGAAACATACTATTAATGCTAGGCCAATGAACATAGATTCATTTCACAATTTTTAAAATTCGTTCATATAAATAAGAATGTGGCTCCTTTCCAATAAAAATTATTGATTGAATAATTATACTCTCCAGTAAAAACTGTTCTACATATTCGTGAAATGATTGTAATAAGTTTACATTTTTGGTCATGTAAACAATGTGATAAATCCAAATAACATATCAATTATTAATTTTGTACATTAAACAGCATGGTTAGGTTTAACATGGGGCATTCCAAGGTCAAAAAAATGTTTTATTTATTTATTTATAAGTATGCTTGTTTATGGTGATTTTAGTTATTAGGTTTGAAGTTGGATTGAGAAACTCATAAAATTATTAAAAAATAAACTATCTTTGTTTATAATAATGTAATAATATTTTTTGGGATTGAGGTCTTAGTTTATAAGATAAAAAAAATATAGTAAAGGTTACGATTGTTATATATAACTATTCATAATAATAATGGTATAAGTAAATCATATATACCATGGAAAAATTATAAATCACAATAATGTAATCTCTTGTCTTCATTTTTAGTAGTCTAAAGGTAAACAATAATATTAGGAATTACATGTTATGTTCTTTTACTTTGAATCTCTTATAATTAAGAATTTTTTATGATCTCTCTTTACACCACCTTCCACTTAATGATAATAATAAATAATTGAGGAGGAAAAAATAAAAGAAGAAGGAAAAAATAATAATATTAATCTAAACTAGACAAATATAAGCTATATACACGTTGCACAAATCAAACTCAAAAAGAAAAATATATGTGAATTCTACTTTTACAAAAAAAAATAAAAAATAAAAGAGGAACTCCTCAACCCATATAGGCAAGGGAGAAGCCCTACATACACCGTGCTTCCATCCCCTAGCGACCCTCTTTTATTTTTTATTTTTTGACATGTCATTCTTTGACAATTTTTTTTGATTGCCATTTGAACACAGAGTGGATCTTAGTATACCATTGTTTAATGAAAACTGAGGGGATTCATCTTCAAATTTGTCCCTCTCAATAAATAACATATGTAAGTTGACAATGAATGAATGATGAGGATATATAATTTATGCGAAAGGCCAAAAAATACATATTAAAGGATCTAATGAAAAAGTATATAGGTGGCATTTTAGAGAATTGAAGGACGGAACCATGGTTAAAGCAAGGCTAGAAGAACTTGTTATCATGCAAACTGACCCTTTTGTGCATGATGCTAGATATTTTCCATATATATTAGATGAATTCAACTTGGTTTATGTCATTACAAAGATATCATGCAATATGAAATGACAAAAATACTCTTATCTTGGTTAATTCCTATAGACTTGCACTATGAAAGGTGCATTCTGGTGTTCATGTCTTGGTCACTGTCATGATTAATGTTGGTTCAATGGATACAAAGCATTTATAGTCGTGATTCCTTTTCCAACTTGCAACTATTATTTCAATGTGTGAACATTAGTGAAAAGGATTTTTATTGTTGGTTTTACCTACCAGTTAATTGGTGTTCTTTAATAGTAAGGTAGTTTTCTTTCAAGTTTTCATTCTACATCCACCTAATAACATATGAGTTGTATAATGTTTACCATCCTAGTTTTGCACCATTAATTGGTTAGTAATTTTCAATTCTCCATTCATTAATGGAGCATTGAAAAAAATCAACAACAACTTTGCTTGTCAACACAACACAATGTTGGAAAAAAATAATGATAATGTTAACATTACCGATTGATATATTTGAAACAAGAAATTTAAATCCAAACAAAAAAAAATCCGACACCATTTAATTATTGTTGGTTGATTAATTTTTAATTAAGAAATATTTATTGAAAAAAAAATCCAACTAACCTCTTGAGTTAGATGCCATTATTGAAGTCTAAAGGTGGTGGAGGAAGTTGGGTGCTTGGTTATTGGAACACTCAATTGAGAGTTATGGCTTGCAATTCCTCAAATGACTAAAAAATCTATTCACAATAGTTTTCAATATTTTTATAAAAAAACTGGTCCTCCATCAAGATTTATAGCTTTATCAAGGCCTTAGCTTTAGTTTTATCTCTATATCCCAATCAATGGTTTTCTTAACTTAACACATAACCTCAATTAAAGGTTTTATGAATCAATAAACAATCATCAATCAAGGGATTATTTAAATGGTTTCAAGCAAGCTCTAAATATATTGATCAAACACTTAAAAATACCTCATGTTAATTTGGGTTTGTAAAAAATGTTTTTACACCCCGACTTGCAGAAAGTGCTTCCCAACTTCATGGATTACCCCTTGGGTGACATCCTCCTTTTCACACTCAAATTCCATTGAGCATTCTTCCTACAACTTCTTCGATGATCTAACACCATCACAATTAAAAATCCAATATAATGCTCATATTGAATGATTTTGTCTCCCCATCCTTCTAAGCTTCTCCTTTCTAGACCCCATCATCTTTGATTTCCTTCCCCTCTCTATTAGTGGAAGGAATTGCTCATCACTCCCTTCATATACATTGAGTATTTACCATACAAGTTTACGAAAGTATATGTTTTGATACCAATTAATTATTTATATTCTTGTTGTTTCCTTTTGTGGACTCACCACTCTCTTCATATGCATTGAATATTTATTATGCAAGTTTAACAAATGATACATTTTGATGTTGGTATGCTCCATAAGTTTGAAGCTATGCCTCTAAACATTTCATCACAACAAAACTTAATTGGAGATTGTTGTGTGATCTAAATGAGCTCAAGAGATATACACTAACATAGAACCATTTTAAACCTATAGATTTAAGCATCAAGAGAGATAGTAAAGAAGATGAAACAAAAACTTTGATAGTTGAAAGATCAAGGTTAAGATGGATTTATGATAGCATATGTATTTATTAAACCTAATGTTGTGAAGTGAGTGATGCTTACTACATAAAATAAACTAGCAATTGCAACTTGCGGTGCAATAAAAGAAAGCAATATTGAAGAGGAAGGAAGCAATGAAAAATGCATAGAAATAATAGATTATTGGAAAGATAGCCACAAACTAAAAATTAAAAAATGAGAGTTCAAAACATTAAATCATTCATACTATTGGCATGGTTCATATAAAAATAGTTTTTTATTATTTTAATAGAAATTAATATTAAAAATATAATTTGATAAAATAAAATGTTCCATTATCCTTTTAATTTTAATGATAAAGTGCGTGGATGACTTGTCTATATACTTCAATATTTTCAAATTGTTTTCTTTACCTTTAAACCATTTATGTTTTGTCTATATACTTCAATATTTTCAAATTGTTTTCTTTACCTTCAAACCATTTATGTTTTGTAAAATTTAATTGTAATTTATATATTTTTATTTAATTATAATTTTTTTATATTTTAATTATAAATTTGATATGTTTTATTAAAAAAATGTTTATATTTAAACACAAAATTATATTATAATAATGTTAAGTGTAGCCTTATCCATTAATTCAAATGTCAAAATTCTGTCTTATATTTTTTTCCTTTTCTACAAACCAGACGTAGATGGGCGCCAATTAGATGTTGGAGTTGGAAAACACAAGTAAGGAGCCGAAATGCATTAAAAAAACAAAGACCAATTAAATAATGGTTATTCAATGTGGCCTCAGAGTGAATGATGCTGGATATATTTCAAAACTGAAAATAGATCTTTAAAATATAAATATTTATTATTGTACAAATCGTAAAGGTGTTCCAATTATAATTAGGCTACAATTCTATTAAATCTGAAAAAGCTTAAGGAAAAGCTAAGACAAACTGTCCCTTCACATCATGGACAGATGGATGGAGCATGAACGACAGTTAGCTGCCAAAGGAGGAATTATGATTTCTCGCTGGAATTATCTATGGTTATGCAGATTGCTGCTGATTGACAGCATGCTTTTATATAAATGGTAGATTTGCACGGTATACAAATCCAAGAACAATATAATAACCAACAATTTCAATAGTAGAAAATTTACAAACTGATAAACGCTATTGCAACCTAAGGTAATAAATTTTACAAACTGATAAACACTATCACAAGGTAATAAATTTTACCAACAGATAAACAGTATCACAACGTAATATATTTTACGACTGCAACCTAACCAAATAATAGATTTCACATTAGCTATGGAGCAAAATTCTCTCCATCTGTCACTCTAGCTATGGAGCAAAATTCTCTCCATCGGACAGAGGAGGAGCAAAGTCAACGTTAACTTTGCTCCTCCTCCGTCCCATGAGGGAGGATTGCTCCATAGCTAGCTTACTCCTTAAATTTGTAACTTTTCCCGGACTGCCTTGGCTTGTCCAACTACGAAAGCTGCATTCACGATCTCTTTTTCCTTTCTATCACGGCTTTGTGCAGCTCTTGTCCATTGCTTTCCATGTCTTATATAAGCTTATATTTGCAGCCATTGCCATCCAGTCCTGGGAATCATGTAGCTTATGTTCACACCGAGTCTTCTGACCTTCTGTGCCCAGTGCTAGTTCTTCGCTATTAAGCTGATCCATACTGTGTTTGAGTGGCCTTTTTATCTTCTTTTCTAGTAGTTGGTTTGACCCATTAGAACATTATGAAACACCATGCTTGACAATAACCTTCGATAGAATCTTTCACAACTTAAAATCAGCAGGGTCATAAAAGTAGATCATAAAATGTATGGATGAGACTGCTCTCATCTTCCACGATTTTACACCAACATCTTTGAAATGCTTTTCCACTTCCAGAGACGTAGGAGTTTCATCTTCCACCGTTCCTGTTTTGCATTCCATTAAAGCGATCAATTCTGCACAAGCTGTGCCTTTACTCTTTTCAAAGCCTTTATCGTTGCTATTCTGTGCTTTCTTAAAGGCTGATAGATTTGCTATCAACAGGCTGTAGGCCATTTCTCCTGGCATTCTCATGATCTCCAAAGCTTCTTTGTATTTGTAAAATTGATCCGTCTGCTCTAGTCTGCTCTAGTGCTGACAGGTTCAAGCAATACAATAGCGCATTCTGTTGTGGGCTCATTATGAAAGGCCTGATCATTCGGAATGCAATGTCTGATAAACACCAACAAGCTTTGCTAACTAAAACCATAAGTTTTAGCAACCATAGCCCCATTATCAAAAGTAAGGAATGTAGCCTAGCTGCTGTGATTAAATTCACAACAATACTTTGTATTGGAGTTCTTTCAAGAATTTTCTTCTTCAGAAACAATCTGGCTATCAAATGTGCATCCAGATCGTTTTTCATATCAACAATAGTCCTTGTCCAAAAATCTTTCAAGTGAAACAAACAGCACACATTCTTGGGAAAATACATAACAGCTGTGAACCATCTGAATAAATGCACTATCCATCCTATTAAGATGAACACAAACTGCATATAAAAATATAAAGACTGATGATTACTAATTACTAATTTTCATATCCATTTAACTATGCCTTCAAATGCACTGAATGGTGATCTGGCAATGATATAGTCAGGTTGGGAGGCACGAGTCACAATAAAACATCTAAGAACGTGAATCTCAATGTTGTTACAGTCGTGCTTTTCCGGGCAATTGCAACAACATGAGAGTGCTAATGGAATCTTTTGGGAAATGATCGTACGAATGCTTTTACCTGCTATGACGACGCACTTCAAGAGCACAATCAACAATGTAAGGGCTGTGAAGAAGGTGATGTAGGAAGCTCTGAACCATACTCTAATAAGGTAATAGTGTTGCCATATCGTGTAAGCATCATCTTTAAAAAAAGGGTGAGGAAAAGGAGGAGGAGGAGGAGCAACACGAAAATAAGGAGGGGGGAGGAGGACTAGGAATCGACGATTTCTCTTCCTCTATTTCCTGGAGAAGGAAGTAAACCTCATAACCCATATGACACATAACAACCCATATGCCACGTAACAGGTAATGCCAATGCTCCGATATCGCCCCAAATAACAAATGAAGATACATATCATAACTCTCATGGTATCGAATACCAGTGGACGTCTAATCAAGAGATACATTTGCTCGTTTTTTAGGAAGTTGTTGTCTGAATTTACATTTAAATTCAATTAATTATCAACCAAAGTGAGCATCTGAATAATGAGAGCTGTGAGAACCAGAGCTTGAACTGGAATCCAATGGGCTTTCCTCTGGAAAGCCTTGAACACATCCAAAGAGAGCAAAATAGTCAACATAATTGCGCAACCAGAGGATGTGTACAGATTTACAATGTAATGCTTGATGAAAGCTGCATTTTCGTTGGAAATAGCCATAATCACCTGGCGTTAGCTAAAATTCCAACCTTTTAACGCTATGAGAATGATTGGCTTTTATCACCGAGATGCAGTCTCTAAACACTCACTATTGTATTTCAACCGAGACGAAGGAAGGATGAACACATCATATACACGGAATCCACTTTTCAATTGAGTTGTGATTTAGAACGCACTTTGGAATTTCATTTCATCTTTTATTTTTCTAAATCTTTCCTCTCTGACATTTTGAAATTTTATCTTCCCCTCTGAGAACGTTTTGTTTAAAAACTTGTTTTTTTAAGCTGAAGTTCTGTTAAATCAGCAATGTTTTTCTACGCTTAAGCTCGATTAAAATTAGCAAAGTTATTTAACTTCTGATTTGTGACTGTCAATAAAAGATAATAATAACAGATCAATGACTAATTTAAATATTTAAAAAGTTTTTTTTTTATCTTCCTCCATCTGACAACGTTTTCATTAAAAATATATTTTAAATCAGCAATGCTGTTTTAAGTTCGGGTTGGCGACTGTCAATAAAAGATAATAACAAATCAATCGGTGACTGTCGATAAAAAGATAACTAATTTAAAACGAAATAATACCAATCCGAGTTATAACATTTGAAAGTCTTCATCGATACTCTCTTCGTTCATACTAATCCCGAGTCCAGACTAATCCTATAAAGAAAACAGGAGAAAGCGACTGGTTATTGGGATTGAGGTTGGCGAGAATAATAAAAGAAAGCATAAACATATAAAGTTTGGAGGTTCATTGTCATTCATTGGGATTGAGGTTAGAGGAAGAAAATAGGATAAAACATACAAAGTTATAGTATTTTTATTTACTATGATTTAGTTATTAGTTATTAAGATTAAAGTTGGAAAAATAAAATATGAAAATATTAAGAAAATAAAATATATTTGTTCATTGTACTTTAGTTATTGCATAGGTTAAGGAGAAAATAAAATGAATTATAAAAATGATAAAGTATGTTTGTTCAAGATGATCTAATTATTTTTATGAAGATTATAGAAAAAAAAAGAGAGGGAAAATAAGTATTTCATTGTAATTTAGTTATTGGGATTGAGGTTTGGGGAAAAAAAAGAGAGATCATAAAAAAGATAAAGTATGCTTGTTTATGATGATTTAGTTATCCAAATTGAAGTTAAGAGAGAAGACAAGGAAATCATAAAAACATAATATATGTTTGTTTAGTGTAATTTATTGGGATTCAAGTTGGAGGATAAAATAACAAAGTCATAAAGAAAGTATAAGGGAATTATAATGCATGTGTGTTCATTAAGAGAAGCCATAAAATGAGAAAGTATGTTTGTTCATTATAATTCAACAAGCATAGATCCATATAAACTCCCCATCTACCATGTCTTTATAGGGATCATATACCTAGAGATGCAAACCTTTTTTTATGGTCTATCTCTTCTTGGATAAAGATTTAGACATGATGGATTTGTTTACATTTTACATTTTAGTTTTTTTCATTGTTTTACTTATTACATTTTCTTATTCCATAAAAGTTATTCTTAGAATTTTAATTAAAATTTAAGTGGCCTCAATATTACTATATTGTAATGTTACATTACATACTATGTAATGTGACAACATCTTCCTTCCTCATAAAAGTTACTTTATGTAACCTAACATGACAACATCTCCTCCAAATTGGGCTGTAGAAACACTTTCGTATGCAATTATTGAATTTAGGTTGGAAGGAGAAAATAAAAGAAATCATAAAAAATATAAACTATCCTTCTTCAATGCGTTCATTCAGGTTGGATAGAGAAAATAATACAAAAAAACATGAAGCATTCTACTCATGAAGCATTGTGGATAAAAGTTTGACCAATAATCAAAAGAAAAGACAAAACCTCTATCAATGTGTATTTGGCCTCCTCAAGTACAAAGTGGAATCCTAACTCTTAAATGATAAACTCTAATGCACCATATGGTATGCCACTTGCACAAAGTGATTATATAAGTATAACCTCAATGTTTCATTTGATCACATTGCTTTCCATAACTTACATAATAACACACTTACAAACCTTATGTGTTTTACCATCTCCTAGGCCTGCACTATGCAAATTCACCGAGTATCATATTTATAGTGGAATAATAACACATTTATAGTTATCACAGTTTGTTTTATCTTTCCATTCCGTATCCATTTACCTCAATTTTTAGTTTTACATTTTGGTTCTCTATCCATTTACCTTAATTTCTATATTAATTTGTTTCATTTTTTTATAAAATTTTTAAAATAGAATGTATTTTTATACTAAATATCTAGCTTTAAAATAGTAATATTTACTTATTCAAAATTTTGAAATATTATATAACCAATTATTAATTAAACATCAAAGTTGATGTAATTTTAAATTTAATTTGAAATAATTCTTAGATATAATATGTAAAATCATAACTTTAAATAATTTTTAATTTAATTTTACATAGTTTTTGGATATAATGTGTAAAATTAAAAATTCATAACATTAGGCACCATACTATTAATGCTACATTAATGAACATAGGTTCATTTAGCAATTTTTAAAATCCGTTTATATAAATAAGAAATGTCCTTGCTTTCCAATAAAAAGTATGGATTGAATAAATATATTCTAGAGTAAAAAACTATTGTACATATTAGTGGGATTGAATAAATATATTCTAGAGTAAAAAACTATTGTACATATTAGTGAAATGATTGTAATAAGTAAATTTTTGGTCATTTGAATAACGTGATAAACCCAGTAACATATTTTTCAATAAATCCCACGAACATATTAATTATTAATTTTGTATACTAAACAATATGGTTAATCTTAACATGGCAGCATTCCAAGTCTTAGGTCAAAAAGTGTTTTATTTATTTATTTATAATTATGTTTATTTATGGTGATTTTAGTTATTGGGTTTGAAGTTGGATGGGATAAACTTATAAGATAAAGTATTTTTGTTTATTAAAATTTAATAATATTTATTGGGATTAAGGTTGTATTCTTATAATATAAGCAGATAAAGTATATCATTTTATTGTAACTTGGTTATTCATTAAGTTGAAGAGGAGGAGAAAACAAAATAAAATAAACCATAAACAACAAAGTATGTTGGTTTTAAATAACTAATTATTGGGATTGAAGTTGGATGAAGCATTTTTTTTTACTTATTGGACTTGAGGTTGGATGAAGAAAATAAGAGAAATCATATAAAGCTAAAGATAAATCAATTTAGTTATTGGGATTTGGAGGGAGAGAAAAAGATAAATCGTAAAAGAATAAAGTATGCCTTGTTAATAATGATTTAGTAATTGAGATTGAGGTTGGAGAGACCTAATGAGAGAATCCATACAACTATAAAGTATGTTTGTCAATTATCTTATTTGGGTTGAGTTGGAGGGAGGAAAAAATAGAAATCATAGAAAGATTAAAGCAGTTTGCTTCCTCATTATGATTGTAGTTGGAGGGAGAAAATACGACAAACTTTAAAAAATATAAAATGTGTTTCTTCATTGTGATTTAGTCATTGCTATGTGATATAGTCATTCTTATCGAGGGAGAAAATAATGGGCATCATAAAAATATATAGGTAGGATTGTTTATAATGATTTAATTATTAGGATTGAGGTTGGAGGGAGAAAATAAAAGAGATCATAAAGAATTATAGAAGTGATTTAGCATACTTAAATATTTTTATTATTTCTCTTATTTTCTCACACTTTTCTCACCCCAACTTCAATCTCAATAACTAAATCACTCTCAATTAACATACTTATATACTTCTATGGATTTGTTGGGGGGAGAAAATAAGGGAAATCATAAAAATATATAGGTATTCTTATTCCCCATTATTTAGTTATTGGGTTTGATATTGGAGGGAGAAAATAAGAGAAATCATAAAAATGCTAAAGTATGCTTGTTCATTGTGATTTAGTTATTGGGATTGATGTTGGAGAGACAAATGGAAAGTCCGTGTGTATCCTCGTGGACATATGGATGAATGTATTTTCAAAGCACCCAATTGTGGAAAGAGACTTGCGGAAGGGAAATTGCAGAAGCCCAATTTTGGGAAAAGTTGGAAGCTTGATCCGCAATGTGATTGTGGAAGGACCATTGCAGCCTCATGATTGTGGAAATCAGTTTTTGGGAAAACTAGGATTTGCATACCTGCAACTTGCAATCCATAATTGCAGAAAGGAGCATATCGAAAGGAGCTTGCGAAAAGGTTGTTCTGGAAAATAAGTTGCAGAAACTCAATTGCGGAAAGAGACTTGTTGAAGGATCTTGTGGAAAGGTTGTTATAGAAACGAAGTCGTAGAAACCCAATTGCAGAAAGAGACTTACAGTAGGAAGATTGAGTTGCAAAAAGCCTAAGGTTGCAGAAGCAAGCTTGCAAAAAGCTGTATTGTAGAAAGATACCCTACAGCTCAGAAGTTGCAGAATCAATATTATATGTAATGTCCCTCTTAAACACCCGAAGAAATTCGGGTTTCTGAATATATGATGTACTCATTCTTTTGGTGAGGAGCTCAAGGCCAAGGCCCCGCCAGAAGAAAAATAATAAAATTAATATAGTCGAAGATCCAAGTTGTAGGCTTAGGATCTGGTCGCAGCTTCATAATGGGAAAACTAAGCCTATGAAGGCAAAGGGGTAAGATGAGGGACCTCCTATTTTTTTTCCGAAATCAGGCCAAGCTAAAACTACCATAGGCTATCTTTTAGTGTAAGTATGTTTGAGCTAGGCTGGAGGAGAGTTACCCTCTTGCTAACTTTGACAAAGAAAGGTCGATTAGTCATAATTTTTAATAGGAAGAACACGGGAAGAAAGAAAAAGAAAAAGAGAAAGAGAAAGAAAAACAACCAAAGGACTCAATTGAAAAGAACTTCACGTAAATGCAAGTATAAATGGGGGTGGGGCATTATTTCATGTAGGTTATACATATGAGTAATTATGTATAATAAGCAACGAAATGAGCTTCATATATCAACATATATGAAGGACATATGCAAAATAATAGAGAACTACATTGTGGGTGTATGTTTAAAAATACATATATATATATATATATATATATATATATATATATATTCACGAGAGTACTATATATATATATCAAAAGAGACCCCTCTACAAATTATAAATAAATAAAAAGGGGACCTTACATAAAACCAATGCCTCCTACTTGTAGTGGAGGCTATGAGGAAAACAATTACATATATATATATATATGTGTGTGTGTGTGTGTGTGTGTGTGTGTGTGTGTGTGTTGGTGGAGCGCCATAATAAAATGACCTACAACTTGCAGCAGAGATTATTACACATAATAATATTGATGTTATGCCTACTGAATTCTCTTAATTATATTTTTGACTGCGGATAGTCAACCGTCATCAAAATACCAGATTTTTAGCCATTTATTTGGCAGCCGTTGTTGAATTCTCTTAAGTATACTGACCATGGACATTGAGCTGCTATTAAATTACCCGATTCCTAGCCATTGATTTGGGGAGGCGTTGTGGAATCTTCTTGATTATACTGACTATGACTATGGAGGTTGGGTAGTTAATAATTACCCAGACTGATAGCCATGAAAGGGGGAATGCGTTATGGAATTGCTGGAAGGAGAGTTGTGGGTTACAAAGGCTTTAAAAGGGTTTCTTTGAGAGGCAGTGGAAAAGGAGGATACACTCAGTTGAGGCATGGCGGATTCCACACCAACAAGGTGATGGCTGGGAATGCAAAGGGATAGAAACCAATTCCGATGGTTACAGCAATGGTTGACCACAACCGGGACTGCATGCAGCATCGTGTAAGTGTTTGCTTCTGCTGAAAACCTTTTGGGCATTCTCGATCTGCTATAATAGGTACATTCATATGCATAGATATTTAAACCCCTACTTGCATAGAAAAATGCGCTAAGGACCATGGCATGAAGCCGGAGTCTTATAAAAATTCCACATTTGAAGTCGTGGCCTCTGCGTGAACCATTCCAGTCTCCGGGACTGTGGGTTTTGGTTGTTAAAAAGTTATATCTTGAGGGTTTAACCAGAATCTAAATTCCGGTAGATCTGAGTGTACTAAACCATTTGGGGCGTCAATACTGATAAGATTTCATTTTTGAGATCTGTTAATTTATATGTGAAATCGTAGAGGTAAAATTATACCCTCGGCATGGGAATTATAGGTTTGAGTCGTCTGACTCTGTTGGGAATAAATACATTTGATAGGATTTGTTTTGCGGTCTTCTCTTATATGTGAATTAAAATATACAAGCCTGGACGCCTCCTCCATTTACACAGTGGCAAATGTGAGGAGGTGAATTAAAATATATAAGCCTAGACGCCTCCTTCATTTACACAGTGGCCAATATGAGGAGGTGAATTAAAATATATAAGCCTGGATGCCTCCTTCATTTACACAGTGGAAAATTGTAATGTACCTCCTGTACCTCAGTGCCATTAGGTGTGAAAAATGGTGAATTTTTCACTTCCCTACTACTACAAAAGAATCAATCCTGTTAGTGTCAGATGAAACATGTTCAATCCAATTCGATAAGATCAATCTGTATGCATGGAAAGACAATCATTTGACGACTTACATCCATTCTTCTTGTTAGAAAATCAATCATGCCATTTACATTCAAGTTACTACTACCTATGGCTTGGAATAGTTATCCTTGGAGTCCTATCATTGAAATTACTCGAGATACTTCATTAAGAATGAATACTGAAATTCCCAACCGAGGTTTTGTTGTAACTATGTACTGCTAAAGGGATTTCTATTTTACAAGCACCTTAAATCTTACAACTAAGAAATCCTTCCCCTTCACTGAAACTCTACACATAAGGCATTGCAATTTATGTGTATCCCAAAGAATGACTTTAGTTCGAAACATAGAAGGGGGCATGCATACACATTGTAATAATTGGTAATGTAAATTTTAAAGCACTTGAAATCTTAATATCCATCATGCTGCAAACTAGCCTTATAGTGTTAAAAGGTGATGCGTAAACAATCCTGGGTAACATCATGAATTTCAACACATATGAGCAATATTTCTTAACATTGTGAATTTCAACATATAAGAGCAAT
>LPNX010340906.1:26163-130754 GCA_001517045.1 Pseudotsuga menziesii | reverse complement strand
AGTGCTTTTGATTTGATGCAATAAATCAATGAACTGACCGACAGATTTATCTGTTTGAATGAGATGGGTTAAGTGCTGGTTCGAGTCGTGTCGACTGTGGCTAATGTCTTCGTGCTGTGCAAGGTTTGTAAATATGTTTTTGGCTTCTTGATATGTGTGTTGTGCTTTGCAAGGGTCAGGGTATGTATTTGGGTGTGTGATCTTACTAATCTGAGGATTATCAGGCCCGGTTTTAGTGCCTTGTCGAGTGACGATGTGCAAATTCTTAGTAGTTATGACATCATTCTTCTGGACACAAGACAAGACATTAACATTCTTTTTATTACTAATTTTTTCCAACATTGTAGGGCAATCCTCCAAGGAGTGATCGCCTACCCCACAATGTGTACAAAATTTCAGATCAGTCCTGTCCTTGTACGGACAGTCTGCGCATCTGTGCCCTTCTTTGTAACAAATAAAGCATTCAGTAGGTCGACGACATCGTATTTCTCGACTCCCAACGAATCGACCTGTTCTTCCAAACCCTGGTCGTCGATTATCATTCCGACGGTCGTAGCGTCGGCCATCATTTCGTTGCCCATTCTGATTATTATTATTGATCGGCTCTGTGTTCTGTGCTACAGCATTAGTCTGGTAGAAAGCCTGGTAGTTTTGTCTATTTTTGAGGTTGAGATGGCAGTCGGCCGTGTTGTGATTTGCAGTTTCGCATATAGCACACCAGGAAGCTTTTCCATTCTTCATATTGTAAGGACATTCGGCGGTGGAATGGTCTCCTTGTTCCTGGTAAATGTCGCAAAACACCTTTGTCTGTACAAAACGGACATCTTGTCGACTAAATTGTTGTCGACAGTTATCTTTTGTATGTCCGGCTGTTGAACAGCTGGTACACCAGATCTCTTGGTTCTTAAGTGTGAGCTCCTTCAAGGACTTCTGCATATTCTCCAGCTGTTCTTCCAAGTGGTGGTCAGTCGGGCAGGCAGGTATGTCTTCATCCATCTCGACCTGCAATGCTTTTGTCAACGCATCTTCGTACGACTTGAATGTCTCCAGACTGATGTGTCGGCGAACTTTCTGTGACAGTCCTGCAAGGAACCATTGAATGAGTAATTGTTCGTCGATGACGTAGTCCAACTGACTCAATAGATATTTCCATCGTTTATCGTAGTCGCGGACTGTTTCTCCTGGCTTCTGTTGGGTCGTCTTCAGCTTCTTGGCTGCCAGGTGTTTAGCGTCTGGAGTCTTGAAAAATGATAGGAATTGCGCCTTTATCTCTGATTTTGTTGCTCGAGGTTGCCTTTTGGTAAATGTCATATACCATGTGAGAGCTCTTTTCCGAAGGGCTCCTGCGAACTGGGCTATCTGGCGGTCTTCTTCTGTTACTTTGTTAGCCTCCCATATCGACTCGCAGACAAACCAGTGTCGTCTGGGGTCTTCGTCACCCTCATAAAGGGGAATATGAGCAGATCCGTGACCCATGTCGGAGTCACTGTCACTACTCTCTGATGATGTCGGAGGTGGAGGTGGAGGTGGGGGAGGTGGGGTTGTAAGGGGTGGGTTTGTTGAGTCAGTTGAATCTGTCGGGGTGACGATGGGGTTTTGGTTGACGGAACTTGTGCTTCCGTCGGGTGTCGACTCTTTCTCGTCGAATAGCGGATTGTTGATAATTTGTCTTCTTAATGACCCACTGTCACTTTGCGTGCTCAAGTCTGACTCTTGTGTATCTTCTGAAGTTGTGTGTGGCAGGGGGGGTGCTCCTTCATGTGTCGGCAGGAGCAAGTGGATACTTCGAAAGGAAGGGGCCGTTTGAAAGGTCACCCAGTTACCTTCGATCGGTCGACGTATTACAAGATGTCGACCCGGGTATGGTTCATCGCCTAGTCGGCTCCAGAGTGTAATGTCGTCAGCTCTTAGTCGAAGGTCATCTGCAATAATAGTTTGTATTATGGTACGCGGACCTACTGTGGAAAGGGTTACTCCTTCGTCGGGAACAATTAGTTGGAGAGCTTTTGGATGCTCTATCCACATTTCATCATCTTCAGGGGACGCCTCTTCTTCTTCGCCTTCTCTGCGTCGGTCATGACCCGACTCTGGCGGTACTTCATCATGGTCGGTCTCCCTAGGGTTTTGCTGCAGCTCTGCGGCCCTTTCTCGTCTAGCTTCCCTTTTCTTCTGTCTTTCATCCCTTTCGATTCTCTTAATGTCCGACATACTGTAGTACAATACTATGCCTTCAGTTCCTCTTCGGTCGATTATGCATTACTGGTGACGACGGCTCTGGTCGACTAGGATCCACTATGCTCTAGGCCCGACACACGACCAGCTACCCCCCCGTGGACTACCCGACGCTTTTTAGAAAGCCCGGATGGTGTCTATTTACTCAGGAAGTATTCCCACTCCCTTTCAGCAATGAATTTTTCCCACTGCTTCTGCTTCTCCGCCCAGTTAGTGTTTGATGGTGGTTCACGTAATAGAGGTCGAGGTTCAACAACGTGCCCTGATCCTTTCTCTATTAGAAACTTGAACAGTAAAGCCGGTAAGGAACACAAGAATTGATCAGTAAATTCTGTGAAAAATTTCTGTCGGACGGTTTCCACAGAGGTCCTGTCTTCGACTGCTTGTTCCTCGCAGAAATCGTCGGCTATCTTTTCGAACCACTCCGAGAGATTTGTACGTCCTCCTCGAATCAGTTTCTGGAGTAACTGTTCTTCTTTAGTCTTGTCCGGTTTTCTCATCCAAAAGCTGCTTCAGCAGGTGGGGCACGGATTCAACAAACTTTTCGTGAGTCTCAGTGAAAAATCTGGCTTTTGCTTCTGCGACTGTCAATCTGTTCCTTCTTGCGTAATTTTGTAGATAGTTAGCAATTTTTCGCTCCCACCAGTCCTTTATCTCCTGCTCTGGTATCATATGTGAGCATATATTCCAGTTATGTACTACCGGCAACGGAACCAATGTTGTAATCTCACAGATCACATAAGGTTACCAATAATACATACAAAAATATACAGAATATACACAGAATCAAGAGACAAGAACTGATAAGATGAACAGATTATATTATTCTCAATAGATCATACAAAGCCAAGAACTGAACTTCGTTCTTGTGTGGCTCAACAGCCTAATATATACAATTTACAATCAGTTAAAAGTAACGACCCGTCGGTTCGGTGAACCGACACAACTATTAGCTAACAGACTAACTACTGTGTTTACCCAGCCGACCGACGTAGTCGGTCTCTCAACTTAGTCGTCTGCTCGACTAAGTCGGTCTTCGTTCAAGTCGACTTATGTCGACTTGCTCCTTCTACAGTTATGTTGGATGCATGAGGGAATGTGGGGTTAATTGGCTGGGACTAAAATTTAAATTTCCTCTCATCTAGTGACCAGCAAAACCATGCGGGGGATATTTCTCATTGACAAGGGAAAAAGAGTAGAAGTGTTGGAGATATTGGGTTGTCCATAAGTGATTTGTAGAAAGAGAAGGAACATCTGAATTCCCATACAACTTTTCTTCTCTCCATGAACGAAGCATAATTCCAGATTCAGAATCAGAATAATAGAGGTTGTTGCACGAGGACATGCAACAGGACAGTTGGGGAGAGATGTTGGGCCCAAAAATGGCCCCTTTTTTACCACCCTTATCCACCTCTTTTTGCCTCATCCTACCCTATTATGCATGCTAAACAGATTTTTTTCCCTCACTTGGCCCCTCAAGTCATAAAGGTATGGTTAATCATTGTCTTATTTTATTAATGCTTAGGATTGTGGTAATCAGGGCTCTACATCTTAAATTATGCTAACATATGATGGTTTTATAAAGATATTTCAAGATATAGAGAATACAGGTGTAGTGGGCCGAACATGCCAAAGGAGGGATGGACATTCATTGCTAAAGTTGATCGCCATCCATTCCATAGTTGCCCAAAGAATGCAGTCCCAGTGTATTAGTCCATGCGATTTGTACAAGGGTAGCTGCAATAGATTGCGACAGATTTGGAGGCAACAGTGCGCCCCTGCCCAAAAGTAGTTGTAATCCACGGAATATCTTCTCAATCAATCAGGATCATTATTTCTGGCTCGAATAAATAGCTTCACTATATATTCTTCTCTCATCTTGCCACGACTATAACAACTTATTGTAATTAGGGCAGCCTGAAGATCAGAGATCTTCATGGCTGCCCGATAATAGTATGAAGAAGTTATGATTGTAATGGCATAAATATGGGAAACCATTCTGAGCCAGGGGTTGAACTTTTAACCAAATTATTGTATCAGCTGTGAGTAAGGTTGTGTGTTCATCTGCCATTTTTTTTAATACAAGGAGTTTGATTCTTCAAATCTCAGTGTTTTAACATGTGTTACTTCCAGCATCTATGTGTGAAGGCTAGGCCTGCCTTCCCACAGGGATTGCTGAGTTAATTAGGTATCGTATTTATTCTGTTGTGTGATTTTGTGATAATTTCCTTTATTTATAGTAAGCTGCAACAGTTATTGATTTACAGTGTGTCATTTGAATAATCAGTACTTGCATCTCCTGTAAAACTGCAGTGGTGTGGTGTGTCAGTCGACTGTATAGGTTAACTATCTTTTATCCAATTGTGTGATAGTTGTGACAGCCCTGTTCATCCCTAGTTCTTTCTATTACTGTTTTCTTTATATCTGTGCAGTTTGTTCCTTTGCATTTATAATTGCAGAATTTCATTCCTGTACTTTGAATTTCTAGAATAGCTAAATTCAATTCCTGTACTTTGAATTTCTAGAGTAGCTGAATTCAATTCATGTACTTTGGATTTCTAGAATAACTGAATTAGGATAGTTGGATGGATCTCTAGATGGCTTGGTAACCAGGGATTTTACTTTCTGCAAAAGCAATCTAGATGTTATTTCCTAAATATTTCGATCCTAGATTAAGAATCATAGGAGGTACTTGTGATTGCATTCTTGATAAAGTAGATTAGATTAAGTGGATTTGGGATGAGTGTGGATGAACAGGAAAGTAGGATCATTTACTTGCAGTATCAGCTACTTAGTCTTTAAAGCATATATAGTGCATAATATCCTTGAAATAAGAAACTTCCCTGGGTTGACAATTTATATTGAACACTCTGTATGTTAGCTTTAATTAACTTGCATATAGGGTGCCCAACACTATTGTGCTCCTTCATGGACTGAGTTGATGCATGACACTTCTCGATGGGCTGAGTTGTGTGGTTCTATTGGACTAATTTGATGCACATTGCTCCTTGATGGACTGAGTTCATGCACATGCTCCGCAATGGACTGGGTTGATGCACAATGCTCCTCAATGGACTGATTTCATACACATTGCTCCTCAATGGACTGAGTTGATGCATGTGCTCCTCAATGGACTAAGTTGATGAACAGTGCTCCTTGATGGACCGAGTTGATGCATGACACTTTTCGGTGGATTGAGTTGTGTAGAGGGCGTCATGTTGGTCATAGCCAAATGGATGTAAATAGAGCATTCTTATGATGACAAGATATTCAAGACAAATCGCAATTCTCATATGATATCAAGATGTGTTCTAGCATGATGATACCTCCCTAGCTAAGAGGGAATGTTGATGTGGTAGCCGCGTGAGGTATCCTCACACCAAAGTCATCCTTAGAATAATAATAAACAATTATTATTATATATTAAATGTGAAATTTGACCCCAATAAATGAGGAAAAGCCAATCACTAATCAAGTATAAATAGAGAGGACACCTCCTCTTTCTCATAATAAAATTTGCTCAAGTCAGTTGATCTAGTGCGAGGTGCAGGAGAGAGAAGACAATGACAAGATAAGACTTTCTTTGGGATTTATCTTTATCTTGTATATTTGATGTACTTTGTATATGTTGTTATTTTTCTAAGTAAGAAAGGTTGTGTAGAAGGGCTTCCTAGGATAAATATTTGTGTCATTTTTTTTGTGCATGGTTATTCTTTCAATAATCTTTGTTCCGCTACAAATAAGAAATTATACTGTAATATTATCAAAACTCTAATATTCTTCACCTAAATGAAGGGATCCATAAGTACATGGTGTAAATCCCAAAGATGACAATTCACACTATGCAATTGATTTCACTAGTTTCATTGCTAAGATTTGGTTATTAAGTACGAGTCCCAAAGGAACTAATTAATGTTATCCATTCCATTTCACTTCTTTCAATCTCAACTCTTAGTTAGTACTAAATATAAGTCTAAGAGTGATCATTCACATTATGCATTCCATTTCACTATTTTAAGACCCATATTTTGGTGATATTGTCACCCTTATGAACATCCACTAATGAAATGAATTTCAATAAAAAAATTCTGGTTACTAGGTATTAAGTCAAAAGGTAACCATTCAAACCATGTGATTCATTTTACTAATTGCACCGAGAGAAGTTGTACGTGAGGGTCTAATAAAATAATAATAAATTTTATACCCAACATGTCAGCCTACACAAAATTAAAACTAATAATAAAAAATAAAAATTTTAATTATCCCCCAAAAACAATGTCCGCCACACAAACAACAACCCAATATGTGGATATGTTGTAATGTTCATACCTAACAAAATAATAATAAATTTAATGTTTTCATTTACGATAATATTGCAAGGTTTTAAATAAGTGTTTTTTAATTATGGGACTATGAAATTTAACTATTAAAATATGGTTTTTTAACAGTTAATTATTTATAATAATAAAAAATATTGAAAGAAATATATATCAATAAGTTTTTTTTCAATTATATTTTAAATATGGTTTTTAAAATATAATTGAAAATATAGTCAATTTATGGAATAGTATAATATTATAATGTTTTAATAATTATAATGTTTGGATAATTTGAAAAGTAAAAATGTTTTTAAAAAATAAGGTTTCTAAAATATAATTAAAAATATAGTCTATTTATGGAATAGTATATATTATAATGTTTTAAGAAATTTAATGTTTTAATAATTATAATGTTTTAATAGTTATAAAGTTTTAATAATTTAAATAATAAAAATGTCTTTAAATCACATTTTTTTTAAATATGTTTAAAATATTTTTTTTAATTATAATTGCAAATATAGTCAAATTGAAAAAGTGTCGTATTTGAAAATATATTGAATTTCAGTAAGAGAATTTCATTAGCATTTCATTAACTTGCACACTTTAGTAACAGAATTTCATTAGCATTTCATTAACTTGCATAGTGAGTTTTTTTTTTGCATAGGTTTCGCTCTATGGTGTATTAATATTAATGCATAAATTAGTAGCTACATTAATTGGTTCTAATGGTGTATTAATACCTGGAGAGGTTTGCACCTAGAGAGTTTGATCCCTCTGGATGCTTCATAGAGCCTAGAATTTGGATCTACCCTAGTTATAATCTCACCTCTTCACCCATAAAAATGCTATATAGTGCATCAAATGATTCACCTTACTTAAATGAATGCTAATAGAAAAGAAAGTCAAGAGATGTCACCCCTAAAAATAATGATTAATCATGTTTATGTCAATTTAAATGCTACTTCTACATACTTTTAAACTTTGAGTAATGAATGATTACTAATTCAAAACATTAATTACTATGTACACTATTTAAAGATAAAAATTTATAAGTTGTGATTTATGTTATTAATTTATTATGAATATCTTAAATATTAAACATTTTAATCATAAATCTGAAAAGAAATTGGATAATTATATCTAGAGAAGCCAAGTGTTTTTTAGCTGATAAAAATAAAACTAAAAAAATATTAAAAAGTATGTCAACCAAGATTTAGCATAGATTCATTTTAAATCTAAATTTATCAAATACTCAGAAAAATTTAAATGGTGAAAATATGTACACCTCAATAATTGGATCCTTCTCAATACTTAATAAATCCAAATTTAAAATAAACTTATAATAATTTGATCCTTCTCAATACTTAATAAATCCAAATTTAAAATAAACTTATAATAATTTGATCCTTCTCAATACTTAATAAATCCAAATTTAAAATAAACTTATATTCAAAACTGTCCAAAAATACAAAGATCCAGCCGAATTAATTTGTAAAGAACGAAACTTCAAAAAGAAATACACATCATATTTACGTTATAAATAAAAACTCCTTTGGTAAAGAAATTAAGCAAAAGGAAAAATAGATTCCTTGCTCTCATCCGTTTTATATTTATATATACCTATGTAACTCAGGCAAGATCGCTTTTAGCTTTTACTTTACCGCCCAACGCCCAACAACTGTAACACAGGGGACAGAGGTTGAGCCCTGATTGCTCCCCAATTTCGCTATCTCTGGAACAAATTCATGAATATATTTGAAGGCCGAAGCAAGATTTATCCATTTATTCGAGTTGGCGTTTCATATTTCCATTCCACAAATGCAATTCAATTCAGTGGATCCGTCCATCTCCACCAGGGAGAAGCCGAAGCGACTGCAACTCAAGAAACACCAAACATGCGGATGCGGTTCAGCGTGCGGTCACATTGAGATGGCCAAACGCAGCAGCAGTAGCCTGCAGATTGCAAATTTAGGAAGCTTCTCCTTGAAGCCCTTTGTCATCATTGGCACAGTCGCCTTCGCCTTCCTCCGGCTGAAACAATGCTGGAAGTCTCTGAGAATACGAAAAGAAATCGCGGACGTTAAGAGGAAGGCGCACGAGGTCGGCGGATCGAGTCCTGCGAAAGTGATGGTAGTAGGACTGCAGCATCATGGTAAGAGCAGTTTAATTAATTCCGTATTCCGTGTAATGTACAGAGAAACAGGAAAAGAGCTCCTTCTCAGAAGCGAAACCGGCCCTCTCCTCGCAAGGCAAACGACTGTGAAATACAAAGCCTATGATGTCCTCGAATCCCCCGAGGGTTCCCGCGTGCTTTTTACTCTGATAGATTCGCCCCCCTTCTCGACATTGCCCCTGCACGGAGACATGTTAAGACGGAGAATGCTCGGAGTCCCCGCTGTGCGAGAGCAGGTCGCGGGTTCGATTTCGATGGACCATCGTTTTCTGGAAGAGCAGGAGGCGAGGAAGGCGGACTGTGTTATTTTATGTGTGAACAGCGCCGAGGCTGCGACAGAGCAGCATGTGGGTCTGATGACAGAGAAAATGGCAGACTTTCTTCGGGCGGCAGGCGTTCCCTTTGTGGTGGCAATGACAAACAGAGACGAGGCGCTATCCCGTCGCCTTCCGCTCGATTCTCTCATGGAATGCGTGTCCACGAAAACCAGCACCAACGCCATTTTCTGCCTCTCCAATTACTGTTATGTTAAAGTACTAGATGATTGTCAGGATCAGGGGAGGAATATGAATATGAATGCCATGGATTTTAATCTCACTGTGACTCAATTGCTCAAGCAAGTTCTTGAATTTAGCAAGCAACGCCGCCGACAACAGCAGCAGGAAGACGAGGAATCCATCACCAGCAGCAGCAGCTGCTGCTCCTCATCCTCAGAGTGTTGTGGCGCCATCTCTCAATCTGTTCATTTGTGTCCATGAATTCTCCAAAGATCATCGAAGACTAAATCCAGACAATTCTCAAGTGCTTTAAAGCAGATTCGCCCTCTTCTTGTTGCCTTTTCTTTGGACTGTTGCTTCTTTTTAGGACCGGAAGTAGGGTCAATGTCTGGCTTAAACTGAGCTTGGGTCGAGCTGGTCTCTCATATTGTGAATAGGCGTTGCAAGCTGGTCTCTCATATTGTGAATAGGCGTTGCTTTTACTTTGAGACTGATAAATGTTGAGTTTTGTATATACAACAAAGGCTGTGATTACACTCTCTTGGTGGAATAAAATATGCTTTTATCTTGAAGAAATGAATGGAATAAATTAGTGTTAGAAATTGCATTTTATATCATATTTAATAGCAAACAAAGAGAAAGAAGCTGGAGCAATTAGCATACGCACGCTGCAAGATATCCCTTTACCATTAGATGAGAATATATTGATTATAAGACTACTTTGACCCAGATCCACGAGGTGGCTGTTCTATTTGCATGAAGCTTGTAAGTTTGTTTATGCATTTGCAAGGGGATAGCAAGAAAGGAAATTTGGAAACGGTTAAGTAGATAGCAAGAAAGGAAATTTGGAAAAGTAGCATTTTATGTAAATATTGGAAAGAAGTAAAGCATCTAATTAAAAAAAATTATTAAGCAAGTTTAAATCTTATATAGGGTGGTTTATTACGAAGGAAAAGACATGAAAGAGTTATTGATTCCTCATTGGTGAAGGTGTCACTCATTTTGGTTGTTCTTATTGGCAAAATTAACAAGGGATCAAATTTTAGGCATCTTCTTTCTAGATGATCAAATTTTATATCAAAAGGCGTCAATATTGAAGACATAACAACTTAACTTCAAATTTGAAGACATAAAGATCGAAGAAGTTACAACACTTTTGGATTGTGAAGACATTCACAAGGATAAGGTATTTTGTATTTGCAGTTTTTCGATGCCATCTTATTTCATATCTGAGAGGTTAGACGAGGCAAGGAGCAGAGGTTAGACGAAGCAAGGAGTACGGGGGTGTTCCTCCTTCCAGTCGATGTTGGAGAATATAATTAGGGTGTTGTGGCATCCTTTCTGTTGGTGTAGATAAAACCTAGGGGTTTGGAATCTCCTGCTAATTGTAGCTGGTAAATATAATTGAGATGTTGTAGAATCCTTTCTGTTTACGCAGAAAACACCCAAGGGGTCGTAGCCTCCTTCCAGTCGGTGTTGGAGAACAAAAAACGAAAGTTTGTGCTTCCACAACAAGAGAGGGCAATTGTCCACAGGTTAGAGCTTGAAGCCACAAGTTACAGTTTGCATAGTCATACATATATATGTTTAGGTTGGTGCTCACACAGATTGGCCCGTGTTGCAGGTCGATGCCAACAACTCGCAAATTGTACTTGGGGATCAGGTCAACACCTAAAATGAGTGCGTGCTCATGTTTGGAAATTGCAATCTCCCGCTCATGTAATTATACACATATTTATAGATATACAATTATTCTTCAGATATTTGTGTGCTGCTACATTTGTTATTGAGCTGCTAAAAAGTTTTTAATTGGTGAAAACATGTCAAAGATAAATAATATGCATATCTGCACAATTATTGATTCAACCCCACCCCCCCCCCCCCCCCCGCCTCTTATTAATAAGATCGATCCAACACATTCATGAGTGTTAGTCCGAGCATCATTCAATATGCTTCTTGGGTCTTTCCAATCCATACCTCCACCACCACCGAAGGTATAGATATCAAAGTTGTGCACCATCTCCTCTAAGAACTTTGTCGCCCAACCTCAACCTACACCCCCTCCCAACCAGTTGCTAGGGAACATATGGGGAGCTACACATATATATCAAATCCCATTTCTATTTCCGCCTTTTGGAATAGTGAGCTTTCTCATGATGGCTATACTCAATCTCCCAAGATTGAATTTAGGCCCCATTGTTTGGTACCTTACTCCATCAATTCCGTCCCCCACATCGCAAGTCGTCTTGACTCCTGTGCAATTGATTGGTGCAATGAACCACCTCCTAGAGTAGCAAAGGAAGCCCCATCTACCACAAAACCTCCTCCCAAGAAGAAGGCCAAGGGAAAATCCAAGAATGCAATGACACAAGCTACTCCAAACCTGACTGTGAATCCCCCTCCTACTACCATAGCTCAAGCACCACCACCATGTGTTGTGTGCCAAGTTTGGGGTCATGCCACCTAGAAGGTTACCCATCTTATGCACTCACCTTGAGATGAAAGAGGAGAATACTGATGAGAACAAATCGGTTTTTCATCTCCCTGACACTCCCAAACAACACAACAAATCCTTGCGCACTAACCATCCATGTGTGTTGTGTATCCTTTATAGTCAGTACTCATATCATTGTACTGATATCACCTAATTTCAGTCCATTTTGGTTTATTTGCGTAGACTCTCTTTAGAATCCCAAGTCACCACCATTGAGGAAGTCCCCCCTCATGTGTCATCTTTAGACAAGATGACCAACAACTATTACATTTTTTCCTCTAGTGAGGATTCCTCTTCATCCCTTACCATTACAGTTGTGTCGATAGATATAGATTCCTCTGATCAATCTTATTAACCCTTTCGAACTGATGATGAAATCCCATGTCCACGTCATGGGGGAAAGCCTGTAAGGACCTCCCCATGTCCTTATTTTTAAAATAATTGACTCTAACAGTTTACTCTCGGTTCTTCACCATTTGGTTTAATTTAGTGGTAATTTGTAAATATTCCAATAGGTAGAAATCAATATGAAATTCTAAACTTCTGATTACTTTGTTTCAAACAATTAAAATCTATAGACAAGTATAAATCAATTTGAAATAACAATTCTAACTATGTTTGTATTAGACGATTTATAGATTTTTCTCAATGAAAATTAAGTTTGCATTTCATATAAGTGTTTGTCACCATTTTTTGATGTTTATTTTGTCATAAATCCCATGTTTTCCTTCATAAACCATCTACATCCTTCGTATTTTATCCATACTTCCTTCAAACATGAATACATGAGGTATAATTGGCACTTCTTTCTATAAATTAAATTCTTGTAATTTTTAAGGCATTAAAATTAAATTTTAGCAGAAATTACAAGATTTTGCAACTTCTTGTAATTGCTCCAAGATTTTATACTTGCAGGATAGTTGGACGTGAGTTGAGACATGTGGAAGATTCCTTGATGTCCAAGGATGGATGAACATCTATCAACTTCACAAAATTATCTTCGCAGGTGTCTAGTTAACGTTGGTTAAATCGTGCCATCTATACAGGAAAACCCTGTTTTCTAGCATAAGATATGGCAGTTTTGAGAATTCGTGGGGATTTGCCTACTTTTTTGGATCTAGAAGATGTATTTGACCTTCTGAGATGAAATATAGGATCTCGTCCTCAGACTAGGGTCATTTTTAGTATCTATAGTTATAAACATTTTGTATAAATACCTCAAGAACGCACATAGTTTAATAACTTGAGTTTGGAATTTATGCTTTGAGACTTAATGGAAATCGCAGACTGTTGAATCCATTTCGATTGATGTATATTGTGATGTTGGAGCATTGATCAGTAGTTATTCAGGGTATGTAAGTCCTAGTTTCATCAAGTGTGCAAGCAACGCATTGGAGAGCCCCCTTTGTCAAGCCTATGCATTCCCTTTTCTTTTGTTGTTGTTCAATGGTATGAATTACATTTATTTTCAGTAGCTTGCCATCAAATTCTATAACACCTCGGTTTTGACCCCATTTGCATTAAAAAGGTATATGATGTATGTATTGCAATTAATCATGGTGTGGAGCTAAAGGCAAAAGCCCCACCATCGATTTAATGTTTTATGTTCCAGCGATAAAATCGTTGCCGATGGTATATAGTGCTATCCGGCACATTATAGTTTTGGCATCATGTAAATATGCATTTTAATTAAAATACCCACAACCAGCTATGTCTATGCAACATTAAAAGAGATGGGGGCATGATTTTCCTAAGGAAAAGGGAGGGAAATTATTTAAACCTTTGGGCCAATGGGTAAAATCCAAATGTCAAAGGGTGAACCCATCAAATAGTCAACTACCTTTCTTGTCACATTCACCCAATCATTTAATTCTGCCAGAAATTGGTTGAAGTAGTTATTGCATGGGGATGGGAAGTGTATGGGCAGGAAATTCGAATTTGGGGAAAACCCATTTTTGGAGAAAAACGTTTTTGACTTTTGGAGCAAGAAAACACCCAAAATGCATGCCCATTTGGCCATCCATCCACGTTTTCCATTTTACCTCACCATTCTCCTTCACGTTGGTTTCCTTCATGCAGCTGAAGCTTCATGTGTGTTCATCCTTTACGTTTTTGCTCGTTTTCCTCATCTTCCATGCCCATAAAATCCATTTTGGTGTTGTTCAGTAAGTGGGTAAGGAAGATTTACATTTTCCTGTGTTTTCATGGATTTTCCAATGGCTGGGAATTGTTTTTACCTTGCTAAGTGGCCAAGAAGCTAGATTCACATTTTTGGGTTTCATAATAGTCGTTTTGGGCTCCCGTACTGTCATAGACGCCTTCAGAAATCAAAAACATGATTTGGGTTTTTACAGAGGGCGATTTTGACCCTAGGAAGCCATTAAACGATTGTTGAAATTGTATTTCCTTTCCTTGGTGTTTTTCTCGATCCGCAAATCCGTTTTTGGGTACCCCAACGTTTTCTGTTGTTTTCCCCACCATTTGCCAAGCTGAAAATCTTTTAGTGTTGCCCAGCGATTTAGAGGAGAGACCGCGTTCTCTTAGGTGTTGTTGAGAAATTCATTTTTGGCCACGTTAGGGCCAAAAAGTCTCTGGGATACGAATTGTTGTTCGGGGGTTATTTTCACTCACCTTAGCAATTATTTCCGTTGCCAAATTGTTTCCTCAACTCAGAAATTGTGTATACTGTTGTGTATGCAATTGGTATTTGGACTGTGCAGGAGTGGAAAGGAGTCTGCTTGACAAACCTAGTGTTTTGCAAGAGCCTCATAGACAAAGCTAGAGGGATGGCTCTCTTCTCTACACCCCCCTGAATAGCACTGGAAGGGAAGCCATGGCCTGAGGGACTGTGCACCAGAGAAGGGAATGATTCCTTGTGTTGGGTGTGTGTGGATGTCTTAGGAGTCAAGCTAGTTCTGGTGTAGGAATCCTTAGCTCTTCAGTGAGCCCACTAGCTTAGCAAGCAGTGCTTCCATCTCCTGATAACCTGATAAACCCAACTTGTTGGCTTGGTTATGTGTTGTTGTGTCCCCTTGGATGTCTGATAAACCCAAACATAGATTTGGCTAGACTGAGTTTTGACATATCTTTGGCTATGTGTGAGCCTGCTAGTTTCCTTTCCCTTGGGGAATCATGCCCAGCTCGGGGGTGGCAGTGTTGCTGAGAGATTAAGGAGCACACTGGCCTATGGTTGGGTGGAATGTTGCAGCGACATAGCTGGTTGCGAACGAACTTCTTCATAAGATAAGTATTCTTGTCTATTTCATCTCTGCAATTGTATTTGATGTTTAATGGAAATGGTGAACATGCTAAATGCTTGAATGGAATGTAGTTTGCTTTCATTGTATGATAAATAATTATGCATCTATGCATGTTTTAGTTCAAATCATTTCAATTTTTATCACGTTGTATGTTCATGGGGCTAGTTTCCCAGATAATAGTATGTCGATAGCGTCCTCTTCGCTGGTTGGAGGGTTGGGGACATGACAAATTCACATTTATCTACGTAGCATATAATTCAAGCATCTTTTTTGTTGCATTGATTGATTTTAGCAATTTGTTAAAATACATGTTTAGATGTTAGCTGCTGTGACATTAGTATATATTGTGAATAAATTTATTGTAAAGAATTCAATAAGATTTTGCCTTCAACAGCAGAATGATACATTTTTCCATATTTCTTGAAAGTTTTTAGATTTAAAATAATTAATGAATGGAATGTCAACTGATGAATGTTGAAAAATCGAATGAAATTTACTCTTGTAAGGGAGTTTAGTATTTTTCACCATCACAAGTGATCAATCCATCTTAGAGATATTTCTTAAAATTAAGTCACAATTAAGTTTAGGTCTAAATTCATATATTTTGATGTGCTTCTAAGTTTACAAATACTGGATTGATAATTAAAATTACACGCCCTAGTTTACATCTATAGATTAGGCCAACAATAAGTAAAATACATGTAGAATAGTTGTAGATCCCTAGGGAAACCTGTTGTAAACCCTGTTGTAGATCTTCAAGAAGCTCAATCGACTGAATCAATTTGTCACCCTAACAACTACGAAAGTCTTGTTGACTTCCTAGCTCCAAGAACTATGTTCTTGGACCCCTGAGCCCAAAACCTGAGTACAACTAGCCCAACCAATTCTAAATGATTTTTCATTTTCTGAAAAGTTTGGCCTCCTCTGCTAAAATTTGCTCCCCTCTTCATCGACTCCCCCTCGATCCTTTAGTTCCCCTATCACTTTCTTAAATGTTTCAACCACTTGACCCATCTACACTATCGATCTGATTTAATTTTCCATCCCATCATGGATCTATTCAAGGTCCATATTCAAGCAACAATAAATAAAATAAAAAAATTTATTCAACCCTATGGATTTAGGTCATATGTCAGAATTTTATTATTTTATTAAATTAATTATCACCTCCCATCTTTTACTTTAATGTTCAGACATATGTACCATAATCTGACACAATTGTTTATTGTTAATAATATTATTCAACATCATCTTTGGCTTAACATAGATTGAATTAATGAATGTACTTAAACATTATAATAATACAACCTAATATTATCTAAATGATGTTTTTAACAAAAATTTAACAACACTTACTTATAATTCTTAATTAATTGATGTTTATTTATTAATTAATCAACTTCCAACTTCAATAATTATTCATGTATTGACTAATTAATACTCTCATAAACATTAATGATTATTTACATATTTAATATGCATTTATTACCGCATCCCAATTAATTATAATTAATCTTAATGATCATTAATAGAAATATTTACTACATTAAATATAATTAAACTTAATAAATATAATTCATACTTATTTTACACTTATCAACAAGTTAATATTAGCCTTAGTGTGACTAATTAATTGTCATTAACACTCAACCGATATTTATTATGCAAGTTAATAACAATCTTGTTAACGTCAATTAACATTAGTAACACTTATCTAACATTTACTAACTAAGTTAATAATAGTCCTTCCAACCATTAACTAGCCTTTATTTAGTGATGACCATAACTAATAATTGACCTTAATCATAGTTGAATCATTTTTCATTAATAACTTGACGCATTAGTTTCAATTCATAACTTAATAAACAATAAGTATAATGTAACTAGTCACAATCATAAAACATCAAGGCCCAATGATAACACACACACACACACACACACACACACACACACACACACACACACACATATATATATATATATTCGAGTTATGTAAATGTAGCTAATGCTTACATACATCGTGTAGGTGCACTAATAGTACTTAACCACACATCACACATAATCACATAAGTTACTATTTGTCGACGCATACTTAAACATGAATCTGCAATGTATAGACACTAACTCATATCACAATAATCTATGACACAACATAATATCATGATTTACAACACGGGAATCAAGCAATTGTTTCAATGCACACAGTAAATTATGTTTTCCCGCTAAAGCTTCCATGGCATTCCTATCTACCTACTCATTCTATCTAATTCACAACTAACTTCCACATCCTATCCTTCCTCTACTGGACTACCCTGGAGCATCAACTGCATGACCTAACTCCAGTTAGAACCCGCAAGTGGAAATGTTGACTTCATCAACCATGCTTCCCTATTAGGCACCCACTAGTCATCATCACACACCTTAGTGAGCGTGTTGTAGCACAACCCTCCCATGACTCCAGGTTTTGAGGATAAATGGTGGATAATGCCTCCAACCTCATAATGGAACAAGGGACTATGTCTGCATCAACATAGTGACTGCATTACGACTGTTGTACTTAGCTTGTGTCATCGAATAACCAATTTAGGTGGTTGAGTTTCCTAAAACCCCACACCATCCCACACATCATGATAATAAAAATAATCATATCTAACAATAACGATTCATTCTCATACCATTTATATTTTGGAATTCATAATGTTGATGTACTTCCATTTTGTAGGACTTTGTTATTCCTTAGCTCTCCTAAACATGTTGATTAGTCTCATAACAAAACATTGTGCAATATCGTGCAACCATCAATGTGTATACATGTTTCGTTAATACTAACAACAATGTAATCTTTTGTGTATCATGCATCTGACATCATAATCATTGATTTGACACATAACTTTAAATTGGTATCCACATACGATCATTTATTAAATTTTCATGCTAGAGACATAATCAAAACATGAACATGATTCATAATATTAACCTAACACACACACACACACACACACACACACACACACACACACATATATATATATATATATATTCTGCAAAACAACAAATCCATAAGTCCACAATGTCATCAAACTAATGAAGCTCCACAATAATAAGAAATCACAAACAAGCAATGGTAATTCATACATTTATGTCAAAACAGGGCATTACAAAGCCCCCAAACCCGCCTACTCATCACCGTCGTCATCATTTGGGCTAAGGATACTAGGGGCATCCACCCTCCTAATCTCATCAATGTTGTGTTCCAACATGGATATTCGCATCATGGTACACCCCCCCATTAGAGGAAATTTCAACTCAAAATGGGCCTCCTAAGGAAAATTAATAAAATAATAGTTAAAATAATAAAATAATATTTATTAATTTTGGAGGAAGAAAAGAAAAAACTACTTTTTTGTTCATATTTTCAACATATCTCCCTGTTTTTTTACTCAAATTTCAATCGGGAGAGCTCGTTGGATGCGGAATTAAATTCCGCATCCAACGATCTCTCCCGATCTAAATTTGAGTAAAAACACAAGGAGATATGTCAAAAATACGAACAAAAAAAGTAGTTTTTTTATGATACCTATCCCCAAATTTATATTAAAAATTTGTTTAAGAGGTGCTCCTTTTTTTAATTTTAAAGCATTTTGATTGGCTAATACATGATGACATGGAATTTGTATTATTTTTGGAAGGCTCATTTTAAATTGAAATTTCCTCTAATGCTCCATATTCTAGTCGATGTTCTTTTAGTACCACTCCTAGATCATGTCTGCATTGCATCGACATCTCTAGGATGGGGGAAAGATTGATTGTATTGACCCTGGGATAGGGGGAACTATAAATCATTTTGAGACTTCCCAATCACATATAAGTATGTATTTCAATGAACTGATATCTCAATCCAAAACATATATGACCCATAGTCACAAACATCATTTCCACATCATGGGCGCAAGCCCTTAGTCCTTCTTATTCACATTTTCACACAATTTATCTTCGCTACATCCTGAGGTCACATTGCTCTTGTATATTTGGTTTCATTTCCATATGCACATTTACGCTTGGGTATAATTTCTATGTGTACAGGATGAGGTTGTGATAATATCCTTTTATTTTGGCATGCAACTGCTCCCTATAGGTATACTTCTTCGAACTAGCATATAAATTATTTCCCTCTGTAGAACATCATGTGTATCAACCTTATCCATCCATTGTATTCCTATAGGACCCCCTATATTTGGGTAATTGGTATATCCCAGCCACACTTGAATTCACCCTTACTAGACATTAGATCCTCCCTCAAATGGGTGCCACATTTTAGTGCCCCTTTCCATTCAGCACCCATGTTATTATTCTTCCCGTAGGATTGGGATTCCACCTAGTATAATATATTTCACTCAACCACATATTACTTTGTCATCATCACCCATTGGCCTACCCATGAACTCCTAGACTTATGGCCATTATGGAATTCTGATGTTCCATGTTGCACATTCATGAACCCATAGCTCCACCCATACTACACAAGTTACGTTATTTTTCCACCTTTCACCATCCCTCGATGAGATTACCATCAATGTCTTACCCCTCCATCAATTCCATTTGTTATCATCCATTCATTGGAGACTTATCTCCTTTCATTCCCTTCTTATCTAGCCAAAGTGGCCACCCACCTCGACAACCGTTATATAACGTTTCGTTTTAAGAACCCCCTTTTCTTAGATATTACAACATCTAGGAATCCATGATATGTGAGTACATTTTGTACTCCCTATTTAGTATCCATGCATTGGATAAACCATTCAAAAATAGTGCTCCTCGATACTTCTACAGATCGTGTATAGTGTCATTTTGTAGAAGCACCCATGGTTTCCTTTTTTCAGAGCATTTTGTGATGAGTTACCCATGGATTCATACTAACCCATTCTCCCTTTCACTCGATACTAGTAACCCCCCCACCCCCAATATTCTTCCTCCATGGGTCCTCCCCTTCCATTGCAGTTATGTCCCCTGGTACCCAAATGTGTCTCTCCCCAGATATCATCACGAGTCACACACATCCTATCAGGTCAGCCATGCCTTCATGCTCTAAACAAAGGAATATTGAGTCCCATACTCAATTACCCTCATACCCCCTCTTAGTATCTCAGTCCCTTGTTCATCTCTATTTATTCCTTAGTTGTGTCCCTCATGCTACCTTTAAGGAAACATTATTTCCTTGTTGGTAGTAGGCCTCTCTCTATCAACATCAACTCATCCATTTCAAAGGATAGACCTAGAGGCACCCTATACCTTATCCCCGTAACCATCATTCATGGGTTCCCTTTGTTATAGTGTGATTTTCCACACCTGGTGCATCATGCCTTGATGGCCTTTCCTTGTCCCTATGTAGACTCACTATATCCCATTTACTCACCATAGCCCTGATGCTCCAATATAACCCTTTAAAACACATTTTGAAGACATACGCAGATCACCAGTTTAAAACTCGCGTAAACACGGTTTGCACCACTGTCACCCGCGTACATCAAGTTTTATGCTCAAAAACAAAAAATCTTTGGAGTTTTCCCTATCAAGTAACAAAATCCTTGATCCTTGGCCTTCCATATGCCAGGAAACGCTCTGATTCAACCCTTCATTGCCCATTGGGGGGATATATATTGAGTTATTTTGAAGCATTGGAGGATGAGAAACTTGGAGAGTAAAAATATTATAGCGATATTTTGCGCCATTCTTATATGCTTGATTTTGCATCGCTTTGTCCTTTGAGGAATCCATTGGTGCTTTTTTCCCAAGATTTCCATTGTCTTTGTGAGCTTGTCATCTTATGGAGGATTTAAGTGGTGGAGGGACTCAATTTCTCAGCTCTGACGAGGTGCGACATAGGTTGTCATATTGTATCTATGTTTTACATTAATATAAATAACCATTTCTCGTCCAATGTCATGTGCAATTATGAATATTTGTATCCATGGATGTGATTTCTTTCTATACATGTTTAAATTGAATATGCTATATTAGATACTAACACATTATATATCATGCTTTTATATCTATTTGTTATTGAGGATGAATTATAGGGACAAGTTTTGATCAAGAGCTCAACGATGGTCATCTTCAAACATCTAATTGAGGTACGATTCTTATCCCTTAGTGATTAGTTTATTTTATGTATCTAAAATGCTTAATAATGGATTGGTTTCTTGTGTCATACTATCTATTGTGGTCCACCCTAAGCCATAGGAATTTTTTCTCCATAACATCCTGAGACCAACTAAGGGGATACCTTAGTGCCCCTCAGCTTGGATGTTTCTCATGTGCTCGACTTCAGCTCATTGTCACATCATTGATATTTGTATAGATATCCCTGACTCTAGTCATTTGGTGAGTCTCTTTGGAATCCCTTAAGTCATATGCTTCCTATGGTATCTGGGTTGCGTCAACGATAGTGTTTAGAATCCCTCCATCCATATGCTTTCTATGGTATCCAATTCTAGATGTAGATCCATGGACCTATTTGATTCATATATTCAATTGTCTTAGTCAGCGATGAGGAGTAACTTTTCTTTATCCCCCTTCCAGATCTTGGGCCCCTTTAGTTTCAGTAGGGAATTGATTCTTGCGATCCAACATTCCATTGGGATGCCATTATTTTGACATGTGTTCTTTAGATCATCTATGGTTGGATCATGATTATGTATCCAATGTATCTCCAGATGGGATCCCTCATTGACCCTCATTATGTACTCATTGTATGTTCAACATGGGTCCCTATTTGATCCTTATGATGTATTATATCCAAGATTTATTCATGTATTGATGAGGCCCCTTTTGGTATAGATCCCATTTTATATTAAGACATTGATACGAGCATGGGAATGTGCACCTTGTCCATATATTTGAGATATATGCACCTCATCCATTGAGTATTGTGTCTGCAGGTATGGGCTTCTTCAATCCCTCGGAAGGGCGGGTTCCCTCTAATGTAGTCTACAACTTTTGTGTCATTTTCACCCATATATCCTTGAAGTATGAAATTCCTATGACACATTTTGGCCATACGATAAATTCCCGACCTCACACATCAGGGGGAAGTCTCTTCAAACCAAATTTTCTCACCTACCATGTCATCAGCTTCGTCACCCATATACATCATCATTACATTTCATTGGCATCACCTTTCCACCTCATTCTATCTACATGGCCTTGGGGAAGTGATAAAAAACCAAAAAATTAAAGTCAAACCCTAAATTGACCACCCTAGAAGGAGGTCACAGCTAAATTTCCCTCTCGCACCTTTTCCCCTGATAAGAACAAGTTGTTCCCAAAACACAATTTTAGTAAAAAAATTATCATTTCTCTCCTTGCTCATAAATAAAGGGACAAAAGTGGACAAAAACCTTGACGTGGTCCAAGTTAGTTAACGGATCTAGTGCTCAAAAACCTAATTTCTCCACTAAGAAATCAAGGAAATGGAGATTATTCACATTACTTCTAGATCCATCTCTTGGTCATTCTTATGCCCATTAAAATCCCTCAAGGTCCCCCATTCCACATAAACAATTTCCATTTCTCATTGATGTCATTATGCTGCCAAAAGTCTCCCAGAACTAGGAGCAAACCACATCTTACCTTCTACTTCACCTAAAGGAAATTATCATTGTGACTGTTGGATCAAAGTTGTGAGATTACAAAGGAGACAAATGGGCCTTCCCTTGGACAACTATAGGGGACTCTCTTTTTCTTCACTATACCAACGTGCATATCTCTCTTGTAATACTTCTTTGTGAAAATATAAAATATCCAAGATTTGATTTTCATGCGTTGTCTTGGCACTCTATATATGTGATGTTATTGAAGGATGGGTAGATCTTGTTAGTTTTGTTTTGTTTTGTTTATTTATTTTCCTTTCATTTGAATATATACCAAAGTTGCACAACCCTTTGGTATGTGCCATTTTGCACATATGTGTAATAATTTGCACACAACAATAAGTAATTCCATGTTATTAATAATCCTTATTTTAAAATTTTTAACTAAGGAATTTAATTGTACATGGAATGACACATGGATGGGTGATTATTATGCAATTAGATAATTAAATAAAAAGGGTATTTTCCATGAAGAAACAATTGAATTTGGCCAAAAAAAACTATAAAAGGAAATCTTGAAAGGGTGTTAGTGCTAAAAGATGCACTCCGACCACAGAGATGGCATGGATAACACATCTTAGTTTTAGAGTTTAATTAGGTTTGGTTGGTGGATCAAACAAGACCAAATGAGGGAGAGGGCAACAAACTAACTGCAAATCAGTGAAATACCATTGGGCACGGAGTCATAAACATTCTCTATATCTAAGGCAATTGAGTTGAGTTATCAGGTGATGGAAGATGGAGGAAAAGAGAAAGAAACATAAAGTAGAGCATCCATCAAACATAGATCCTCTTTGTTAAATGAATTAGAAAGGTACTTGAACAAAAACAATGATTGATAGGTAAGTTACAACAGATCCTCTACTGCTCAGGAATCTGTTAATCAAAGATAGCCATTGATCCTCAAAGTCTGCAATTCATTCAAGCAAGATGACTAAATAAATGAAACACAAGGAAGTTAACATTCTGATGAGACAACTCCCATGAAGCTTCAATAACATAAAAGAATACACATTAAAATGCCCACGGTCTTTCAATTGAAGCATCGTAACTTCTGCTCTTCCAAAGTCACCTCTCGAGCCTCCAGAACCCCTTTTTTAACATTACCAATTATATTTTTATACCTCCCTATATAACATCGAGCCATTGCTCATTTATTGGGATTCACACCTAATAATAAAATAAATTTTAAATTTAATACATAAAATCTAGAACTACAATGAATATACTAGGTAGAATCGATCTTTGACTACTAACCCAAAATCTGGAAATTGATTGATGATTTATTTCTTGAAAATATGGCACCTTCTCGGACTGGTTGTCTTTATCGAAATAGATGAGATTTTCATTTGCTGCATATTTTCATCTCTAACCAAACGTATCGATTGATACTCCTTCCCATGAATACCTAACCTATGATTGCTTTGTGATAACCTTGGCCATGTTTGGAAACTATTATCTGTTGATGCCTTGAAATTTGGTGTAAACCTCTGTTAAGATAACTGTAAACTAAACTGCCTAGCTAAAAATAAGGAATTCTATCAACTGAATGAGATCAAAATCAATAACTGAAAATAAGGCATTCTATTGGCTGAATGAGATCAAAATCAATCCCTTCTCTCAATGGTCCTTATCCAAACTTAATCTCCATTATAGTTGGCTTCTATAGATCAGAGATTTTCCCCAAAAACATGGATATGTTATGCCATATGGACCAAACTAATCTCGAACTAAAGATTGTCATCAATATCATGAGACACGCAACCAAATCCTTGAGAGAAACGCCACCATGAAAAAATAATTGGAGTTGTATGATATGCGTTGTCTTTTACAAATGAGAGATACATATCACATATGGATGGAAGAATGAAATACTTTATTTTTTAATTTTTATAGGAGTAAACTTTCTACCCAACCATTTGCACCAATCGGACGACCAGCAATGCGTGATGTGAAAGCTCATGCGAGCCAGATCGTCCGATCGGTGCAAATAGGCGGACAGAAAGTTTACTCCATTTTTATATGCACATGCGTCCTTACTCTAATTCAACGTGTTATGCATAAAAATGACTTGGTGAACTCTTCCCTTGGCGCTTTTGTAAGTGTACTCAAACGGTAATGAAACCCAATACTTAATTTTCCCAAACTTTACTTTATCCCCTTAAAAAAAAACGCCACGTAATGTCCTAATAAAAGGCTTAATCGGTGCATGGCTCAATAAACCATGACATATGTATGGCCTTTTTTTAAATAACCAAACTTAAACAAAAACAAATATAAAACATTGTTTTTAAAACTATAAAAAAATCATTTTAAAATAATATTTTTTTAATTTATTTTTAATATTTAACTTGATATAATAAAAATAATTAAGCAATGTCCGATCAAATCAAAAGAACATAGGTTAGACTTATATTCTTTGATGGATAAGGCTATATATGTAAATGGATGAAGAATTGTGGTAATTTGGTATAAAGATATATAGTAACATTTGCGATATTGGAATTTAAGACTTAACATGAAGGATTTGAGGTTTTGGAAACCACTTGAGTTTTTGATAGTGAAAATAAGGGTTTTTCTCTGCATGCACGCTGCCGGAAACCAGATTTTTGGTGTAAATTCCAGTGTTAATAAAGGGAAATGACACAACTTGAATCCTAATGTTGATTGGTTTTCCTAATACTTAATTATTGCATCGAGAGTAGCGAGATGCTCTAAAACGTGTCTACAACCCAGTACTTGGGAGATGTTGTAATGTGTAACATTGTATAATGTTATGTGACATGACATTCTAATAATAAAAAAATGAAAAATGATGTCGGTTTAAACAAACAAATATGTCGACTTCGTTATAAAGCTAGATATATTAAGCACAAAGAGGGATCAAATATTTTAAGGTGTAATTTTTTTATTAACGTGTAAAAATTTAAGATAAAAAGTTACACCTCAATAAATTGGATCCTTCTTAGCGCCTAAGTGTAAATTGTTTAGTAATTGTTGAGAGTTTGGAGGTTGTGAATGTAACTTGTCGGAAGATGGGAAAATTCACATGTGTGTTATGTTTCACATTATGTGTCTAGTTCAACACTCTTTCATACAACCCTATCAAGCTTGAGGGTCCCTTGGGGATAAGAGTACCTAGTTGAGAGTTGGTAGGGTGGTCAATTGATAAGCACTTCAAATATTGGCAAAAGAAAATTTAGGCTAGGCATTGAGGTCAACAATCTTTCATACAACCTTATTGAGCTCAAAGTCCCTGAGGAAGAAGAGTACCCAGTTGTGAGTTGGTAAAGTGGTTAAGTGATAAGCACTTAAAAAATTAACAAAGAAAATTTAAGCTAAATGTTGGTGATAAAACTATTATATTATCTAGTACATTGATTTTGTAATTAATTTTATATTTCAATATTGGAAAAATGTAATGCTCATATCCTTGTTATTTTACCAATTATACAAACTCTACTCCAATTAATAAAATTGTGATTTTATGTATATATATTTAAGAGAAATATATAACTTTAAATTATCTCAAGGAATTATATAATTGTATTTATTTATTTTGTAACTAGGAGAATTGACAACTGGGATGGGGTTGGTACTCACGTGACATGGGGTCTAGGGGTCCAATCCGGTTTGCTGCCACTATACCCCTAGGTGCAACCACTGAAATCGCCACAATGGAGCACAAGTTAACTAGGATTTGAACCAACGACCTCTGTTTCAAGGCTTACACGGGCTTGTCGGCTGGTCTACACCTCAACGGGCTTAAATGTTAGGAGGACATGGGGTGGGATTTGATCCACTTTTGTGTTCACGGTTCACGAGATCATTTAATACATTCTCTCTAGGTGGAACCACACGTTCAACCACTACCTCAAAATTCCCCATGGCTCCAGGTTCGTCTCTCAGTGCAATCGAATCTTATCCGCTGATGAAAAACTACTCGCTCCTCTCCAATGGATCCAACCCCTTTGGACTATATAATTCTATTTATGAATTATTTTATATAATTCAATTTACATGGACATAAAACCCTTTTTTCCACACCAATAAATAAATAAATAGAATATTCAATCTTCAATGTAAAATTATCTTAATCATTTAGTATGGAGTAATTTCAATGTTTGAGTTTTTTTATTTTCTTCCACACTTCAAACTGTTTATTTTATAATCTATAAGCAAGCCCCTCTAAACTCAACTTTCAAGCACTAAACCTTCAATATGGAAGAAACTAACAGATTACCACTCGTACCATTGTTTGAATATCGAATTCATCATAGCCAGCCTCCTTGTAGGCCAGAATGGTGGTTTGGTCAGTAAGTTGATTCCATATATCATTTATATGAAAGAACAAAACTTTATCAATGATAAAATATTTCAGATTTATTCCTTGCGAGCACTTCCAGCTTTCGCACACTTTGTACACCTTTTCAGACTTGCTGCATAGCACATTGATCTAAGACCCTGCACGTTTACGGCTTTCATCACACCCAGCATAATCAATCAAGCAAACTTGATCGACAAGTTCCTTACTTGGGGTATTAAGTGGTAAGCCAATGCTTCTGGTGCAGTGATAGATTTATGCGATGCTTGTTGTGTTCAGGTTATCTGCTACTACGCTCATTAACTCTCTCAACAATATTTTACTGATGAAATATATCAACACAATACAGATGGCGATAACAAGTGGAATGACAGTGAATAATAACATATTATTCCAGAATGAACAGTTATTTTTACAGAGGCCGAGCAACAGTGATATTACAGAGATTACAGACAAAGCAGATCGTTGTCGGAGGGCGACAGTCGTCACTGCAATTACAGACAGAACAACACAGAGACATACAGCTTGTTCTGATGAGATCTTATAGGTTAAAACCTAAGCCTCAGAGCATACTTAAGCTTTTACAGACGCTTACAAATCGACTTACAGACGCATTTCTGATGCTGTGTTCTAGCAGAGCGCCAACCAGCAGAGCATACTTTGCATACAATACAGACTCAATGACATAGACGCAAACACAAAGCCGAGCAAACTACTTGCTCCAGACTTTTCCTAGCAGAGCGGACTACTTGCTCTTGCAACTCACTAAGACCCGATGCCTAAATGAGACCCCAAGCCTCTTATTTATACAAATCCATACCGGTGATCCGGTAGATAGGAACGGACAGTTTCCAGTCATCCGGTATATCCGGTTACCAAAACCTGTACTAAAAGGTCATTAAGATCCGTCCGGGGCAACAGTGGGGACTACCACGTGTTGTTATCTCATCCCTTAAATAGCCTTTAGGCATTACGGGGACCCAGATTTATCCGTCATGGTCGACATACGACAGACAAGATACAAAGTGGAGCATCTTTGGCCCACGGCAGAATTATGACTCAAGAATATACACTGTGGAGGTTTTGTCAGAACCCACGAAAACTGTCAGATGCCATTGTCGGTCTGAAAGACTTACAATCTGGACATAACTGGTCCAGTTAGCCTTCAAGAGGTCCACCGCGGCTTCTGCCTAGTCATAGGGATCTCTACCTTGTAACATGTCCCATATTTCTGAGTCATTAGAATCCCATCCTTGTCCTTCAGCATAAGTTTGCCAAAAGTGTTCTTCTTCGGACATATCTAGTGGAGATGGTGGTGGATAAAGATCATAACCAAAGCACCGTTCAACATCAGAACCTTTGAACAATCCTCGGGACTCTGGTTCATAAACAAATTCACCTCTGAATAGAGACTCAACTCTGTAGTCCAGGGGTATTTGCCTTGTAGTCACCCTGGATTCAATATGGTTCCCTGACACCGATCGTCTGATATATTTTTGTTGAGCATAGATGCGATGCTCCAGTGGCTTATAGGAACCTCCTTCGTGGATCAATTTAAATTTAAACCACATATTTTCTCAGGCAGCAACCTCCATGTCTGCTTTAAGATGAAGAATAAAATTGGCCTTTCTATTTTCCCAATTGTTCCGGGGGTAGAACATGTCAAGGAAAATGTCAGTCCATCCTGACCATTTCGTATCATGCTTGAGACTGTCTGGATCAGCACATATAAATATTTCCTTATTCTCTCTGCAACATTGCAGAATGAGATTGAACGATGTCCATCTGAGATTTCCTGCTCCAAGGTCAATATAAATATTACTTTCATCATCATGATCCAAACAGATTTCTTTACATTCAACTAATTTCTTTTTAGCCTGCTCAAAGCTGTGAAATGCATCTTTTTCCCAGCGTTGCAATATTTCCAGCTTCAAAGGAGATGACTGGATTTGCTTTATCAGTGTCAGCTGCAGAAATATTTTTGCTTCATCTGTAGAAGCATACTCTAGGGATTGGATACGCACTTCCTCTGGGAAAGTGTTATCCCATGGAAGGATGAATAATCCTTCTTTCTCTAATAACTCTTCACGAGCCATTTTCCTCATTCCTGCGGCAATTTCTTCTTCTTCAGCAACGATTTCTTCTTCAGTCATTGGAGCTTTTCCTTTATCAGGATTTATGTGATGTTCATCAGCTCTAGAACTAGAATCACCAGCAGAAAACATGCTCAAATACTTTGACTGTTTCAGGACTGCAGATTCCCTGGTCAGCATGTCAGCCAAACAATTAAGATAGCCTGGTTTATGAATAATTTCAAAATCAAAACTAGATAACCAAGCAAACCATTTTAGTATTCGACTGCTATTTTCTGCCATTAAAGTTTCATTCTTGAACATTCCTGGCATAATCTTAAGATCAGTTCTGATAACAAACTTGACAGGTTTCAAGAATAAAATAAAATGTTGTACGGTCTTTTTGACCGCCAAGATCTCTTTATGGCTAGATGGATAATTTAATTCAGCGCCTCTAAATGATCCCGAGCCATAAACGCAAATACTTTCTCTACCATTGACAGCTTCTAATAAGACTCCACCCCATGTGCTGGATGAAGCATTGGTTTCAATAATTAATTGACCATCACCGGTAGGAAGTGATAATGAAGGCAGCTTCATAACTTTTTCTTTGATATTCTGAACTGCTGCAGTCATTTCTTTAGTCCAAGGAGGTGGACTCTTCTTCAGCCTCTTTTGAAGAACAAGGATATCAGCTGCTTGACCCTTATAAAAAGGTCTGATATAATTTAATGATCCGAGCAAACTTGCAGCTGTGTTTTATCTGTCATTTCATCTGGAAACTTATTGAAACAGGTTAGAATATGATCTTGCAAAAGAATCTGGCCTGTATCAATTTTAAAACCAAGAAACTCAATATTGGTTTTCCCTATTTCCATTTTAGACTCAAATAAAACCAATCCATGTTTATAAACAAGATCATAAAACTTTTGCAGGTGTTTCTAATTTTTTTGCAAACTTTTGGAACAGATGAGCACATCATCTATATATACTAATGCCCAATTATAATCACGAAAGATGTCTTCCATCCTTTTCTGAAATTCTGAAGGGGCATTACTAATACCAAAAGGAAGCACACGCCATTGATATTGACCACGAGGCACAACGAATGCTGTCTTGTACCTATCTTTAGGGATAATTCCTATCTGGTAAAAACCGGATTTCATGTCAAATTTGCTAAAGATAGTACATCCATTTATTCTCTGGAGCAAGCTGGATTTGTTCGGAAGAGGATATCTTACTTTCTATAATACTGCCTTTAGTGGCTTGTAGTTTACCACTAATCTTGGTTTTCCTCTTTTTTGCTCTGCAAGTTTATTTACTACAAATGCTCTACATGCCCAAGAGCTTTTAGATGGCTCAATCAAACCTTTCTTTAATAATTCTTGAATCTCAGCATCATAGAATGCTACTTCACTTGGAGACATTAATGCTGCAGATGCTTTCATAGGTTTGACCTTTTGATTTGGGTCTAAAGGTAGTGAGACAAAGTATTGTTCTCTTGTCCAAAAGGAATTTGGACTTTCTGAGCAGTAATCTGCCTTTAGCTTAGCAGAGATACTTTCCAAAACTTTAGCTCCATTAAGTTCTGAAAAGCTTTTACATCTTTCCATTTTCATCAACTGAGCTATAGGAGGCTTAGAGACTGGAGGAGGCTCAGCATTTTTACATTTTCTGATCGGCTGGAAAGACATAGGAAGAGTGATAATCTGGCCATTCAATTTACAAGTGAAATTCATCTTTTCATGATCAACTAAATAAGGATTGAATTTCTGAAGCCAGAGAGATCCTAAAACACAATCCTCACTAACATCATCCATTCTGTATAAAATAATCTGATCACACACATTCCCAAACTGAACTGGAAACCTTTTACATTTAGCTTGCAATGGAATTGGTCTGCCATTAATGGCTGCACCGCCATCTCTAGTTTGTTCCCAATAGAAATGAGGTATAGCAGAACCCTTAGCTAAATTCACTTGGCATACGGAATCAACAAAACAACTTAAAGTGTATGGCTTATATTCACACGGCATGAACTGTACAGAAACATACATCTTAGGGCCTAAAAGCATAGATAACTGGATGTTCCTTGTAGGAGGAGAAGAAGGAGGAGTTTCTTCTGTCTTTTCTGCTATGCTTTCAATATTCATAGCACTATCATAGTGCTTACTCAAATCTTCATCAGACAATTGATCCCTTTCTATCTGTATAATCTTAACTGCACTCTTAAGTTCTTCTATTTCTAAGCATAGCTGTCTCAATTGTTTCTGCTTTTCTTTTATTTCTAGTCTCAGCTTTGCTTCTCTACTTCTTCTAAACTGTTGTCTAGATTCATGGTTTTCTGGATATTCTTTGTATAGATCAGCAGGGTTATAAGAAATAGATTTAGAGTATTCTACTTTCTGTTTGCCTTTGGTTGACTCAAGTTGTTGAAGTAGAATCTTCTTTTCTTCTTCAAGATAGCCTTTTTCTTGATATTGATAAGCCTGAAGCTTGGATAGATGCAGGTCAATGGCTGCAATATTTTTCTCTATGTCTTGTTGAGAAGATAGTCTAAACATCTGAAGGCTAAACTCAAATTCAGGGAATGGATATGAGTAATCTGTATATTTCGGTGCTTATTGGTTTTTATAATGGTTAATATAATTATTATGGATTTAATGGTTTTACATGATGTAGCATTTTTATTCATTGCTATGGTTATGGTTATGGTTATGGTCATGGAAAGGATAATTACAAAAAATATGTTTCAAAATTGTTTTATGGTGTTATTATATTTTAATTTTTATGTGGATAACATAAATTAAGAAATGTATGTGAAAGTGTATGAACATAAAAAACTATATCCACATACACATAAAAAATGGGCAAAATCCAACCCATAGGTTATTTTTTGATTTTTTTTTCTAAAAAAATATTCATCAATTTCTTTCTTTTTTTCAAAAATGATTCGCTTAAATTCAATGGGATATTTTTTTCACTCTAAAAATCAGCAAAATTGTAGCTCGTGGGGGCAGAGCAAGTGGTAAATTTGAAATGTTGTAAATGGTTGTAAATGGAAGGTCTCATGTTCGAATCCCCCAAACTTGCTCTTGCGCCATGGTTTGGGCCCTACGGATGCGCCTAGGGTTATAGTGGTAGTGGGATTGGATCATTGGACCCCGTGTCATGCGAGTACTAGCTCGTTCCTTAGTTGTCGATTCCCCTAGTAAAAAAAATCAGCAAAATTGTCCAAAAACTATATAACGTCCTTGGAAATTTGAATATTTTTACAAGAAAATTGTCAAACATTTTATGGTTTCAAATTTAAGAATCAGTAAGATTCATCAAGGTTTCTACACTTTGAGAAAATTATGGATCCATCCTTGAAAGTTTCTGTGAGACATATCATGCATTAAAAAAACATATTCATAACAAGAACAAAATGTAATAATTGCATATTCATAGAGAATAATTAATACTTATCTTTAGAAGATCTAAACAACTGGTTGTATAAGAGCAATTTTTGCACCAAACGGTATGTAAACTATAGATTGACCCAAATTCAATGGGATATTTTTTACTCTAAATAACACCAAAATTCTCCAAAAACTTTATAAAGTCCTTAGGAATTCGAATAATTTTACAAAAGAATTGTCAAACATTTTATGGTTTCAATTTAAGAATTAGTAAGATTCGCCAAGGTTTCTATACTTGGAGAAAAATAAGGATCTTTGAAATTTTCCCTGACACACATCATGCATAAACAAACATATTCATAACAAGAAGAAAATGTAATCATTGCATATTCATAGAGAATAACGAATACTTATCTTTTAACAAAATAAGATCTAAACAACTAGTTGTATAAGAGCAATTTTACACCCACCAGTATGTATACTATAGATACCACCCCCAAGGAAGGTTATGTGGCCACTAGGAATTATAAAACACCTGCAGCTTCTCTCTCTCAACTCAACACCCATGTGTTATTATGCTTTGTCAATCTGCTCACCACTAAGCACTACAGGCATCCCATTCAACCATAATAACCATGGAACTCTCTTTTAGTACATACAACACAAGAAAGACTTACTCTTTCTTTGCTCAAAAGTCCCTCAAAGTACCCAACCCTAATAATACTCTTAAGTGTGCGTAGAAAGAGTCCAACTTGTTGTATGCTTTTAGAGAACCTTATGTAACATCAATCCATGACTTCTCAAGCATCCAAGGAGAAACAAATAAACAATGGTTACAAGTTCCTATCTTTCCCAACCTCTATTCCCACCTACAACCATCCTCTTCACTCTATTGTCTGCAATTTTCTCATCACAATTTTTTGGTTAATTTCATAGTCTCATTATTAGAAATTGTTAAAATAGTATGAAGCTTACAAAGTGTATGAATTCTCCATGTAAAATGAGTGATAGAATCCACTAGAGATGAGAGGATTGGTGAAAAGATGGTTGCCATTACTTCTGACCATAAAATCAATGACTCTTACAATTGTCATAAAAAGTATATTCATCCCATGCTTCCATAACTTCACGAGAAGAATTTTCCACCAACCTCACACGTGCACCCAATAATTGGATTTAAGGCACATGGTAGCAAATGGCTGAATTATAAGGCTCACACTTGGCAAAACATGACTACTCTCCCATAGCCCCCCTTCCCTATTTCTCTCTAGTGGAATCATAGCCCATCTATTACTCTTCACAAAACCATCTTGGACCATTTTAATGTTTTAAATCAATATTTGCATAGTTTTTGACTCATAAAGATAAGCCTAGTCCATGATGCATATAGAATTTTTTACATTATACATGCTTATCTATTCACTAGTTGAGTTTTTACCTTGAGCTCCTTACTAAGAATCTTTACTAACATATTTAAATCATTTTACATAATTTGATTTTACTCCATTCCAAAAGTTAAAACTAGGATATTACACATATAATTTTCAAAATAGGGTTACATGTGCTAGAGTCCAAAGACTCCCATGCTTATAAGCAATCTTATTAAATAAAATAAAGTTGTGTGCAATGTTGTTGCACAAGTTATGTGTTAAGACTCATAGGCATGGTTGGGTGGAAGGAATATCTTTCTATTTTATTGTGTCATAAATAGTGTGGAAAGTTCAGTGAATTAGGGAATACTTAGGATTTTCTATAATTCTTTATGGAAGGGAACAATGACCCTAATGGGATATTAAATTTATGGATATAGCATGTCATTATGTGGAAAGATGAATATTGTATTTAGATCCATGTAGTTCTTAAAAGGTAAAAAGTATAAGATATTTTCATCTACTTAATTTATTCGAGACTTGATAAAAGTTCCAATATATAGATGGTTATATATCTTGAATATGAATTTTGGTAAAAATGGATAATAAGGAAATATGGAATCTATTTTAGGAGTAAATATTAACTTTGTAAAAAATTTAAAGGTAATAGATAGCTATTGATATCATATTTAAATAACTTATTTTTAAGTGAATGATTGACTGATATATATAATGTTAATAGTTGAATGTGGCGAGTGAAGACGATGTACAAAAAGAGTGGGTATGTCGTAACAAAACTCTGTGAAAAATGATGCACCATGAATTGAGATTCTCTCGGGAGATAGTGTAAGTAAACTAGAGTCGGACTTTTTAAGAAGCGAAAGAAGATTTAGATCTGGCAAGCGAAGAAAGACTATGTTAGGATGAGGGGGTTGCAACACGAATAGAGAAGAAGGATACGAGCTTGCGTTGTACTTAAATGAAGGGTCTTATGACGAAGAAGAAGAATATCAGCCAATCTCTAAAGGAGACAAAGAATCATAAGAGTCGACTGAAGCTCCCAATCGAGAATGTGGTTACAACTCGCCTACAACACCGTACACATCGCTAGAGGTAAGATCTAGAGAATTATCTTCATTTGCATTTGTAAATACAAGTAGTACTAATGCTGTAAATAGTGGACAAGGGAGTCCGACTAGCCAAAATTTTCTTCTCAATATACCAACAATAAATACAATGGCTGGAGATGGCATTAAGTTACCAGTATTCAATGGAAATGGGTTGGAGGACCCAGAACAACATTGGTTCCTTTATGAAGCTGTGTGGATTGTGTAGCAAATCTGGGTTGAGAATATCAAGAAAGAACAGATGATCACGACTCTGTGAGGTTGTGCACTTGACTGGTACATGAAATTTTCCATAATTCCAATAGGAGTTGTCCAAAAAACACTCGACGAGATTCGAGTGGGAATGATAGATAAGTTTAGGAAGCCAAAATCTAAATCACAGTGCATTACTAAGATCAAAGAAATTAAGTAGCCACCAATAAAGTCTGTCTAGGACATTAACGAGAGATTTAAGACATTAATGGCCAAAGTAAGCTTCCAAATGTCAGATGTACAACATAAGGAGTGGTTCATTACCACCTTGTTTCCGCACATCTAAACCTCGTTGATGCAACAAAATATTGTGTCGCAGATAGAAGCTCTGGAGATAGAAATGAAGCTATAATCCTCGTTGATTGGAGACAACTCCACAGGAACGATGAAAATTCAGTCGCAGCTGGCTAATCTTACAGTGTAGCTCTAGGACATTAAGAGAGGCAAGGAAGTTCAAGAAGAACTATGGTGTACAAGATGTAGAACAAATGGACACCATAAATACAATTTCCTGACCCTCATGAACTATGTCGCAACAGGAGCATCGAACTTGATAAACACCCAAGGGATGCCTTGGTGTAGAATATGCTAGACTAGGGGCCACAAGTCTGAAGAATGTCTATATTTACAGAATATTTTAAGTGCACCAACTAGTATTTATTGTAAATTTTGTAAATTAGTAGGTCATGATGAAAAAGACTACAGAGCACTTCAGCTGCTGCAAGAAAAGATGATGGATATCTACTTGATGAAAAATGATGAGTAAATGCAAGCTAAACAAGTGTAGTCTTAGTATCAGCCTGCTCAATATCCACCACCACAATATCAACAACTACAGTACCCTTAGCCGCAATACCAGCAAAATCAATATCCACAAAAACAACAATACCCTCAACAAAGGGGGGGTGGAAATTTTCGAGGTCAAGGACAACAACAAGGAGGAGGAGGATTTGGTTGTGGAAGAGGCAAAGTCATTTGTTATAGTTGCGGGAATCCAAGACATTTTTCCTAAGATTCCCAAACTCCTGCAAAAACATGTACATATTGTAAAGCATTTGGTCACACTATTGAAAAGTTTCTGCAACTAATTGCAAAATGATAGGCTTGAACTGTCGCAAATCCCAATCCGGTGCAGAATCAGAATCCGAACCCCAACCAAAACATTCAAATGATTTCTGTCGAGCTGAGAGAACCTCACATCGATGTGGTTACAATAGGAGGTGTTGCGACAGGTGCAGACCAGAATACATAGCAAGGACAACTGCAGGTGAGAGTCGCGGCACAGAAGAAAGCCTCGCTAGATGTCCAGAAGGAGAAAGAAGACTTCTTGGATGTGCGACCATAGTTTGTTGATGCTAATCAACCGTCGCCATCTGGAAAGTTCAAGACCATGTCTGAACAATTTGAACAATTACTTAGGAAGCAACCAATGAAAATTGTTAGTAAGCTTAAAGAATTTTTCAAAAGTTGTTTAGCACTAATAAATGATAAAGATGTTGTCACAGAACTGACAACACTGATAGAAGAAACTCCATATGACCTGTGACCTGAAAAAAGAGTTAACCATATCTGGAAGAGACTAAAGACAAGCCAAGAATTCTGAATGACTGCGCAAATAGGAGACTACGATATGGATTATATCATATTAGATTTGGGCTTAGATGTTAACATATTGAAAAGACAAACATGTGAGAGCATGAATAGACCACGATTAGACTGGTCTCCCATTCAACTAAGGATTGCGAACCAGTCAAAGGTTCTACCAATTGGTAGACTAACTCAAGCTCCTGTAGAAATCGAAGGCCTAAAAACATATGTATACTTTGAAGCAATCAACATTGTCGATGACACAAATCCATATCTTGCACTTATGCGAATCGATTGGGTGATAGACAACCAAACCATTATAAATGTTAAGAAATGATCTTATCATTTGAAGATTCTGAACTAAGGGTGTTCACTCCAATCGATCCGCTTGAAGGGCAGAGATATGTCGAGCCACTAAAAAGTGAAGGTCAAGGAAATTACCTAGATCGGCTATATAATATCATGTCTTCAAGAGAAAATTATATAAATCCAACAACTGATGGAAAACTAATTTGGTGGAGTGTAAGTTCTTTCACATCTGATTCAAGCGATGCCCTGGATAATTGGTAGAATAGGCTACATGAAGTCTCCATGAGAAGATGCGCAAGAATCACAAGATTTTTCTGAAGGGTATTAGTCAAAGCAAGCGAGATTCCTACAGATGAAGGATTACCCAACCTTGCATATTTTCTGCTAGAGTTTGAAGAAAAAGTTACAGAATCACAATGATTGTCTACCTTGGACTTTGTGTTGAAAGCTACACCGGCTAGATGGTGGGGTACACATAAACAATCTATCTCTGAGTGGCCACACTGTAAATGATTACTAGAGATTATATTTGGAGAATAGATTAGTTACTATGATTAAAAGTATACCGGACTGACAAATACTGTGGAACATATTGAGCATTATCGCAGGACATGGCAAGAATATCCACGACGGGAGTGGGTTCATCGATTCATCCACACATTGGAAATGGTACCAAGAAATTAGTATACATCACTGGAGCTGCGAAGAGGAACTGTTGAATGGGAATATTTAGTTACAAGATTCACCCACATATTTGAATTCGCAAGTGAACATCTGCCAATTGATGTTGCACTGCAGAAAATTAAGGAAAAGATATTTGAAGAAATCTCGGTCACAGCCACGAACTTCCATCAATGCACCATGATAGTACACCACTGGATGGAATGTTACAATATTACAAGAGAACTGAATGAAGATGATACGCTTGAGATAAACATACCTGATTTAGGGGTATGCGTGCAATGGAAGGTGCTGGTGTGTCTAGTGACCAATTCCTAAGTCCAGTCAAGATCAAGAAAGTAAATATTGGGTCGTCTAAAAACCCAAAATTTGTCAGTATTAGAGACTACTGGGACGATGAGACTGTGGGAAATATCATTGACTTACTGCATGAATTTCAGGATCTATTCCCCACAAAATTTTCCAAGATGAAAGGCATAGTCAGAGACCTTCGTGAAATAAGGTGTTTGTGCACAAATACACCTTATCCTGCTAACTGCAACCCGACCATGTAAAAAAAACAATATATATGACAAGACAGGTTGGATATCCTTAAATTCACAAATCCAAGAGAATGCGATGGTGGGATTTTTGGTCACATATGGATTTATGGAAATAATACCATTTAAAGTGACAGATAATTGGTGGCATAACACAAAAAAAATCGATAATGAGTTGGAAGTACGCCCATGTGATTGAAAGGACAGATTCCTTTTTGATTAATTGTTTGCGTGTGTGAAGAACAACTAGGGAAAATGAGGTATACTACCAGACTTCACCGCCAAGACTCCTTTCATCCTGTGTGCAAAAGAGACGAGCTACTATTGTCTACAACCTTGAGAGTCGAACTGGGTTGGTTGTAGTATGGTCATTTCCATTTCCATCACAAGTGCGGTTGAGTTTGAGCCTGCATCACCCACCTTAGTTATGGAAGATAACATTGATTATATCCCACCACAGGCGGAAGGGCTGCCAGCCACTCAACAGGTGGCACCAGCTGCTTCACATCCTACTCCAGGAGTAGAGCCAAACCATGTTAAGTCGTCTGGAAAAGATGGACTAGGTCCATCTGGAACCAAATGGGGAAAACGCACTGGTAACAGAAATAGGAAGGGAAAAGCATCAACGACTCCAGCTCCACCCCAACCGGAGTAGGAAGATTTTGAGACAAGAAATTTCATGCCCCCTTATATCCCACCCAGATGCAATGACATACCAAGATTTAGAATCCCAAAGAAGGCAAGGGCCCCACTGATAGTGCCACCGGTACCCAAAGGAGTGAAGGTGCTAAAGGATATTATGTCAAATGTGAGAAAAATATCTTTTGTTGATCATGATACAAAGAGAGAAATAGACCTGGACCACCAAAACTACATGGATACTATGCAGGACACACCCGAGGTTCCCAAATGATTTGTTGCAAACGAATGGGATAGAGGATTGGAAGAGTATGGATTATTGTCGATGTTATATATGCCATATTTTGGTTGCAGTACACCAATAAACACCTCTGTTAAGCAGTTACTGGCATTTTTCCATGGTGGGGTCTTATGGCTGGGAAAAACTATGCCTATAGATATTGAACTGATTGCAATCATCACAGGCCTACCATTCACATGGAAGGACCCAATGCCACTTCTCAAAAAGGATCAAGAAGTGACAATAGTTACGTAGATGAAGGAAAACTACAATGTAGTAAGAATTAAAAGAGGATTTCTGACCGAGTCCATTAATAATTACAATGTCCACTTTGTTGCAAAAGTGTTGGAATCCAAGATACTTCGCAATATGCATCCAAACCAATGTACTACGAGAGAAATTACGCTCACTAAACTCTGCACAGAGGGAGTTCATATTAATTGGTGTCAGTTCTTATTGAATGAGCTATTACAAGATGCCATTGATGCACAAGAAGATGGTAGGGCATTTCACTACTCATGGCTGCTAATTTTAATTTCATTTGTATAATGGTCCGACCCACCAAACTACCAAGGGGTAGATCTGCCAGTGAACTGCAGGGGAGCGAGATATCAGAACCTTTGGTTTGAGAAGGAAAAAAAAGAACGACATATAGAAAATAATATTGAATTCTTTATGCATGGAGAATCTATAAGGCACCAAGTAAAGAACATGTACGGATTAGATAACGCCATGTTCAATGATTTCGTTAGGTTGTTAGATTTGAGATTGGTGTTCACCATATCAACCTGCAGCCACGCTGAGACCAGCAACATCAATTTTTTCCAACCAAATTCATAATGACAGAGGAGGAGGTTGAATTAATTGTTAATGATTGGCCAAAGGAATGGTGTGTTCCGGTGCCAGAAGATCAACTTCGGCAAGAGGAATAACAACTATAATAAAATAACACAGATGAGGGGAAGGAAGAAGAAAATACACTAGAGGATTTGGATTCCGCTGAGAGTCTTTCCAACTCGACCCCGACAGACCCAGAAATAGAAAAGGAAGGGGGAGAACCTCATAAAGAACAAGTACAGTCGAGAAGGAAGAAAAAGAAGATGAAGGTGAACAGAAATGAAAATACCATCAACTTGGATAGTGAAGACATACAAATGATGACTGAGGCAAAGTTGAAGCAGCACAGACCAGATTCAGAACCATAGAGGAGTGACAAGAAGAGATTTCAGGTACAATTCCTGATCTGCTCAAATCCTTGTGTAAAGTGATTGAAGATGTTAAAATTGCGATCAACTGTCCAGTCCCAACCACAGAGTCACTGGATCCACCAGAGATTTCAAAAATAGAACAAACTGCAACACTAGTTCTAGACCCAGCAATATAGGAGGAAGTGTCTAGAGGAGTTATTGATCTAGGAACTCCATAGTTTAATGATGTTGTCAGGGACATCAACCATATAACCATAGATTTCCCATCCATGGAGATAACTGAAGCATAGGCAATACAGGGTGATGTAGATGCAGAAATAAAAGTACATGAACGTGCCTTGGCTAAGCAAGTGAAGGCTGTAGATAAAAATATCAAGAAAATGAAAGTAGCATTACAGGAAACTGAGTAGAAGATGAAGGCATGGGAATAAAACTGACAAAAATTCGATAAGGAAGTAGCTATGTCCTGTAAGAACTTTAAAGCAGTCAGAATAACAGAGGAAATGGAACCAAAGACCAAAGTTGCTCGAATTGGTGTAATAGTTGAAAACCTTAGGAGGAAGGCTATGCATATTGAAGAGCAAGGAAAACCAAGCACACCCTCACAGGTAATAGAGGAAAGAAGAGAAGCAACAATAGAAGTTGTGAAGAAAATAGAAAAAACAACAGAATTATGTCGCAAGGTTTTTGACCAAGTTTCTCATACTTGGGAAGCCCTGATGGATGATGAGAAATCGCACAAAATTGCTAATGAGTTTACTTCACTTGAATCAAACATTACTCAGATAAGGAATGACATGAAGTAGCTACCCTTAGCGTAGAAAATGGCCAAGGCAACGAAGATGAGGAAATTGTAGCAGTAAATAACAATGTTGTGAACACAACAACAACACTGTGAGGAAAAGGTGGAAGAGATGCAGGTTGAAGTGGAAAGAGTTAAAAGAATCATTCAACCTGTACATCAGAAGGTGCATGACATAGTGGCATTAGTACAAAAGATAATTATGGAACATGTCAGTTTGGACCTTGTGGAATAATTACAAAAGGAAGAGGAAGAAGTGCGCATAGAAGCATAGTGAGTCACGAAAATCATGGAATATATTCAGAGTAAAATCAACACAAGGAAAAACATGGAGGAATAGCTTTTAAGGGCTCAAGACGAGTCACAAGTGAGTGTTGGGGGGATGTTGGGCCTAGGGACAGGAAGGTAGAATTCACTTATAATTCTGCCTAAGTATGGAGAAGAGCAAAAAAACAAGAAAGAGGAGTTGTGACAGAGGTAGCGACAGAAAATAAAGAAGAGAAAGGAAGCTGCGATAGAAGCAGTGAAAGGAAGGAAGAAGTAGGAAGAGGTGCAACCAAAGAGGAAGTTGTGCCAAAAGAGAAATTCACGACAGAAGGAAGGAGTGCGACAAGGGAAGGTGCGATAGAATAATAGTTTCAAAAGGCATATAAGTAGCATAACGGCTAGAAAATGACAGTAAGGCGTAACACTTAGAAAGTGTCAGGCCTTAAAGATTGTGGGTACAAGTTCAGCTAGAGACAGTGGAAACCACATGTATAAAGGTACCTTTGTAAGTCAGGAAGTTAGTGCCTCCCTTTAGATGTTACTAGAATAGGAAAGACATCATATTGGCTAGATATAGGAAGTCGGTTGAGAAAGCGACAAAAAATGAGTATGTAATGAGTCTGTAACGAGTCGATAATGAGTCTGTAATGAGTCTATAAAAGAAGGAACCCAAGCTGTATGCAGCTTAGATTCTGAACTATTGGGTTCACTACTGTTAGCTTCTTAGTTGTTGGCTCTGTATTTTGTCAGTTAGTATTTCTAAGTGCATATAAGTTGAAGATTATGCAACTGAGTGTGCATAAGAGTAGAAGAGGTTGAGTCGATCCAGGCTGTGTGCGGATCATTAGTAAAGCTAAGTAGGAAGAGAGAAGAGAGAATATTAGAGAGAATGAGAGGAAGGAAGATCCTGTAAATATAGAGAAGAATATATAGAACATAGTCTGCATCTTAGTGCGTAGATGAAAGGTGCATATATTTCCTCATGCCAGATGAAGAGCACCTTTGTGGTTTTTTCTTGGATGGGTTTCCACATTATATTCTATGTACATGTGTGAATGTTGAATGTGTTTGAATTAATTGTGTAATTGTTGCATTGAATGGATGATTATAGATTTTCTTACAAATGAATAGATGTATATCAGCTGCATTGTATCAATTGAATACAATTATGCTACACAAATATTGTTGATATAATAAGTTGCATAAGAGAAGTTGGGTCGCGGTCTAATTGTTCACTGTAAGCATAAATAATCCACCCACATACTTCATTGAGAATCTTGGTAAGGGACCGAGGTAATAGAAATCCCCCACCCAATTGTGGAAATGTGGTTCTGGAAGTTGCCCATCAAGAGAGATATCTTGGGTGAGACTGCATCTGCGTCACGGGTGCTGCCGACTGAGATTTTCTCTATCGAGTCGATATCATGGGATTTGTTGCGCTGAGAAGAAGGGACTGAACCTAGGTAAGGATCCTTGGAGGAGGGAGAAAAGCCAACATATTCACTTACATACACATAGTCTACAAGTAAATATATTTAAGTTGCAGAATACATTTACATCAATTCTCCAAATTGGATAAGTAGTTGATTCGGAAAAATGTCCATAGCCTGTTGAGAAATGCCCACATCCAGTTTGAAAATTCCCATTGGACTGATAAAATTCTCACACTACCTTATAAAATTCCCATTGGACTGATAAAATGCCCACACTACCTTATAAAATTCCTGCAAGCCTCAAACATATGCACGCAGGTTCAAACAAATGCCCGCAAAAATGCATAAAAGGTTGAAATATGCTCGCAGGAAGCCATAGCAATAGATGAAGTAAAATGTAGAAAGAAATTAGCTACAATATGATTGCAGAAATCTACATTTGTGAATGGTTGATATTACTTTTCATGGATTGTGAAGATATATGCGAGACAAATTAAATATCCTGAGATGAACAGATCAACAAGGTTTCAAGGGGGGCAATTAGTCTACGTATTGATAGGGGGAGCAATATGGTTAGATAAAGAAAAGAAAATAAAGTGCAACAACATTGTGATGTTTTCATTGATTCATGCTTACCTTTTATGAATTTACTAGATGATTGTTGATACATTCATTATGCGGGCATGTCCTTACATGTCACGGGCATATAGTATTCATGTGTGGGTGCTTACATACTTGTGTAGGAATGTCCTTACATGTCACGGGAATGTCAATGATTTGTTGGAATTTCAACACCTCCTGCGGGAATCTTTTCACCTCTATTTTAGGAATTTTTGGGTTCAACAGGAATTTATCTATTGCCCTATGGACATGCCAAACTAGCTGCAGGAATTTTATCTTAGTCTTGCATGAATAATGCAATACTTACGGGAATTATGTGCATTAAGTGCAGGCTTTAAATGTATTCAAAATATTTCACTAGCTCAGAGTCATACTTGGAATCCTTCATAATATTTGAACTTCAGCATTTGTAAACTTAGGTTACCAAAAAAAATTAAGTCTTAATCATTGTGAAACATCTTCTTCAGGTCATTGGATGCTATAATGAATCTAGTAGATTCATATTCATCAATGAAAACTTCACAATGTTGCTTGTATTTGTTTCTATTTTGATCTTTCTAGTATTTTCCTTTAGGACCATCAAACCTTTTTGCAACAAAATGCACGCTCAAGTATGGGAAAATTAGTCAAAACTGCTCTAGGAAAATGCACACCATAATTTATAGGTTAAGGAAAATGCATGCCCTATACTTTCATGACAAAGCTTGTTAAACTGTCTACCTGACCATGGTCTCAGTATTCCTATGGGTCTCGATCTCAATTTATCAATGTCCCTCTGTGTAAATTTTGGAGATGAAGGGGGTGGACAGCGTTGAGCATAGAAATCCCCCAAATATGGGAGAGGTCAAAAATGAGTTGAAGCTCGATTCTCGCCCAATAAAAAGAGACCTATAGGAAGAACCCGTACTACAAAAAATGAGTCAAACAAGAAATTGATCTGTGTTTGGTGCAGCTTAAGGGGTTCACCATGCTCACAAGCTATCTTTCTAGTTGTGTCAAGGAAGGGGCTCACTGAACGAACAAAAGCTAATTCCTCTCAGTAGTAGGATTCTCAACCAAATAGCCCCGCTTTTGGTTAGCACCTCTACCTCCTCTGCGCTCGAACACCATTCACGGTCTCCTATTTGTTGTAATGTATTTTATGTATTGTGGGGGACATCCTCTAAAATGAGTCCTTTGAATCTTGGGCCTTAGTTCTCTGAGTTTTTCTCTAGCTAGGATTCCTGTAACCAGCTCTTGTGGTTGTTAGATAAATCCCTAGTTTTCCAAAGTTTGAAAGGATCTCTTAAGAGGAAGGTTGGTCACCTTCCTTGATGCCAAAGGGTTAGGGTAAAACCTTAAAACCCTTGGATTATCTTCATCTACAACTTAAATTGCATTATTTCATATGTTTATACATGCATTTGCATGGTAGGATTAGGTTAGTTAGGTCTGGATTTTATTAGAAAAAAACCTAAAAATCCTAAACTAAGCCCTAAAACACTCCCTTCTCCTTCCTCCTTACCTCATGGCCTGCCCTTTCTTCGTCTTACATCCCTCTACCTTCCCTTTGGGCATCCTTCACATCCTTGAAAACTCCCTACAGGACTCGTCCTACCCCTTCTAGGGCCTTATCTACCCTCATTCCCCACCTATCCCATCTTGGTCTACTCTTTAGGAGTTCACCCTTCCTTCTAGGACTCCCCCAAAACCTCATCCATCCATCAATCCCTTGCGGCCTGCTTGTTTAGTGCTTTGTCCTCCTCTCTAGGTCTAGAACAAACCTAGGCTATCCTCCATGTAGGCTTAGTCTGCCCCTTTAGGGCCATGCTAACCCCCAATCTACCCATTGTGAGTCTTGATCCTCCACTTTAGGGATTTTCCAATGCCATACCAACCGAGGGACAACCCTTTCAATGGTTGTAACAGTCAGTTGGTTTCCTTTTGTGACCTTCTACAAGGTATGCAATTTATTGCATACCTCCTTTCCACATCTAAACATCGCTAATACATGCATACATACACCAAAGAGTCAAGACTTAGTTAAAAGAGTGAGTTATTGTTGACTCCAATCATAATTTCCAAAATTGATGTTTACTTGCAATTAAATAACACCTATACATATGTTTTTCAACACTTTGGATGCTAGTATTTTCTTTCGAGATTGCATTGTATGTTGGCATCAAAGGTATAATTGTTCATTTTTCTAAGTATTTAGAACTTAGCAGCCTACAAACATTGTTCGAACACATATTGCCATTATATATATACTTGTCACTTATTTCTTTGATTAATTGTAGATGGTTGAGTTATGAATCTCTTGTAAATGTTGTTACATTGGATGTATAACAAACCTTGAATGCATGATCTATTTGACTACATCTTCTTATTTCTTACTTTTTTTTCTTCTGATTTTATGTCATATCTTGGCATATATGTTAGTGTTTGTACATGAATGGTCAACTACTTTAAACTAGTAATATAGATGTTTGCAAATACATGTCATTACTTCTTAGCAATATTTCATTGGATATTATCTTTCTCGTTCATTTAAATTGGATGTTAATGCTATAACAATATAGAAAGGATCTGATACATATTTCTCACAAAGCACTGGTCAGTAAATATCTTGTATAAAATACATAGCTTTATTTTCCTATTCCATGTAGAAGGGCTCTCCCCTTAGAGGTTCCGACTCTCCAGAGAAGTCTTGGAAAAGTGGCTAAGGTGACAATGGTCACTCTCTCCATATATTTATTAATGATGACTAGCCCTGCTAGTTCATCTGGTAACAACCCCTACAAATCCATAACTATGAGTAATTTCCACCCTAAAAGGCACAAAAAAGGATGACAAAATATATAGTGATCCATTTCATATCACATCTCTCATTTTTGGAGGCTTTTGGTCACCAAAAAATCCTACCTCCCATTTTACAAGGCTTGTGGTGCCTAAAATTTCATCGTCTTCCTCCTTCAAGTACTCCTTTGTCTTTCCTAGTATAAGTTTTCCTTTCAATCCAACTTGTGGAATTTGTTGTTGACCCCTTTTAATTGTGTTCTTCTTCTTCTATATAATCATATATTTTGCTAACTTTACTACGTATATGGTGCCATGTCTTCTATGGACAATAAGATTATCTCTTCATTTTCCTCATCAAACATGTATGGCTTATCAAGTTTTAGATTCTCCACATTCATCACTAATTAAATGTGCATGTAGGGATGTAGACCAAGTCTATAGGCATTGTTTCTTACACTTTAATGACTATATCTCATAGTCTTGATTTCTTACTAATTCCCTACAACCTTTCCTTGTTCAAGAGCAACCATAGATAGTTTTCTACCTTTCTTACGCATGGCCTTATGTGCTTCCTACTATTTCATCACTATCTCATGCACTTGCAAATATATATGCATAAGGATTATCTATGAAGTTTCATCCTTCATTGCTTATCTTATGTCATCTTCCTTCTCTCTCCCTTACCACTTGTTATGCCTCGGATTCTCTACAACACGCCCTACTAAATGTGCCAAAGAGGGGGGTCTTTTTTCCATTGTAAAATGCCAAGTTGGGGCTTGTTTATGTAAAAGTGTTGGTCTAACAGGGCTCAAGACCCTTGGTTTGGTCATGGTAGGTCATTTTGGTCCTAATTTCAAGGAGTATTTCCCTAGTTTCTATGGTGACTACACCTTGATGTGTGGTAACACCTCATCACGTTGGGCATTTATTCCTGGCTGGGTGTCTAGTGCACCTTGGAATGTGTTATCACATATGCATTCTGCAGTGGGAATACCATGACACAACATACATAATTGTCTTTTATTCTATTCCATACTATTTTTCATTTGGGATATTAGCATGGAACTTTACAACTTCAGCCATTCCAGATCCTTGTTCAGCGGATTTTCCTTGACAGGACTGAGATTCATTGGTTCATTGAGACGATTTTAGTGGATGACCTAGTTCATTCCAACAATATAGTAGATCAGATGTGGTACACACAATTGCAGAAGGGACCTATCAGTTGAAGACAAGTATATATGGTGAGATCAGGTATATGCTTCTTTGGTTTTGATTTTTATCTATGATGTACGTCAACCACCTATTCTTGTCATGTTAGGATGATTATGGTGACCTATGCTTATATGTACTGGTGCTTTAATTCGTGTTATGATTAATTAAGGGATTTTATGTGAAGACTGTTGCTCATGCCATGCTCATACAAATAGTAAACCTTAGTGCTTTGATGGCTCCATGTGTCACTTATCCCTATCCATCCAGTTCATCCATTGTCAAATTATTATCCCATGACTTAAACTGATTGAGAATGGTGAGATTGAATATCCTTTCCTCATTGTGACTCCTATGTGTGATAGAATCCATGTTGTTATGTGTCTCTAGCTATGAAGTATGTGGCTTAGATAGTTTGGTTGGGTTCATAGGGTAATTCTCCGTTAGTTCTCAAACAAAGTGATCCACCATAACAGTGTTGCTAAACACTAAAGCATCGGAACAAATAAAATCTGTATCTAAAGGATTCAAAAGTATAAATGTTTAAAAGGTAGTCAATGGCCAAGGGGTTGAGAACTCATTATTTATATAATTTAAGGCTCATCTTCCCTCCATAGGGGAAGCAAGGAGAGGCCAACCCATCAGGGCTATGGACTGCTCGCTAACATCGGGTATAGGCCTTAGTCATTTACTGGAGCACAGATTGCTTCCAAGGCACCTGCTCTTATAGGATGGATACTATCTCTTGTGAAATGTAATGTGTATTGAAAAGGTTAATGGTAAAAGGATGAGCACTCACTCTTTGTATAGTGTTCATCTCATTTGCCCCCATATGTCAATAAGGTGAGACTAGCCTATAAAGGTCGTGTCTTTGTCAGTAATGGAGCCCAAAAAGATTCCAGGGCACCTGCCTTTGAAGGTTGACCTATGTTGCAAATAATTGCAAAGGAAAACTTGCTAGAGACTAAGGGAAGCTTACCCAAGTACTTTATCCATCTATGAGACACCTCCTTTCCCTATTTCTATATGTCATACATATGTCACCTTGGTTGAATGTATTGTTTAATCATTCAGATAGATCACCTAGTCAAAGTCAATTAAAAGTCATTCCCCTTTTCTTTAACATTATTCTTCCATGCTCACCCAGCAGTAGCACATTACTTACCCTATGTAAGTATGGCATGAACAAGCAGACTTCCTGAAGGTCGTGGATTTTTCAGAAGCATGGTTTATCCTTTATTATTATTATTATTATTATCACCATGATTATGAATAACCTTGATTTAAGCTTGATTTTGATATACACCATTGGAGCATTTATTACCCTGAATGCTTGCAGAATCATATGGATACATTTTCTCACCTTCAGTTGGGACACTTTGACCCGGTCAACCCAGTTTGACCAAGTCAAGCACGGTTCCCAAGGCAGTGACTCATAAAACAACATGATCTATATTTTTTCCAGACATGCCCAGGACCAATAATGCAGTTCCAGTTTTGAGAGCTTGTCCCCAGTTCTCTTGAAAAGTTATTATTATCACTTTATTATTGGCCAAATGATCAAATTTAATTACAGATGGCAGTATGTTTGGTTCTCTTAGAGTAGAGAAGTGTTCCAGGGGGTATGAGTAGTGACTTATACCATTCTTCTATGTCTCCAAATCATCCAAAGCAGTCAGCTTTCCCCACTTCTCATCTTGGACAAAGTTATGGTGATTTTATCAGTTTTTAGAGGTTGTACCAGCAAAAAATGAACTAGGAATTTCACTGAAAAAGTCAATTTGGCCAATTGGATCAAGGGAATGGCTTGGAATTTTGGCACTTGATGTGTCTCATCATACTGGACAGTCCTCCAAAAAAATTTAGTCAGCAGACGCCTGGATTATTTTATCTTGGCTCAGGCAATGAGGAAAGACCCTAAGGGGCGCCCCCTCAACTTCGGTATTGATGTATTTCATTGTTATATCATGTATTATGAAGTTGTAAAGGGGAATAGGGTGAATTAAGCCCCTACTGACCCCCCTCCTATGTATCAGCATGTCGCATCTTATGTTATAATGCGACTTTCACTTTAGAGAGGTGTCCTTGAGTAAAGTGTGCCCCCTCTTTTGAATTAGTCACTTGATCGATGTATTGATCTATTTATTTTCGATCTCCACCATTGACGATGTTTTAATCTCAATTGTTGGATGTAAAAGTGAGTTAGGGTTTATGTCTCTCTCAAACTATTTAAGAGAGGTGACTCCCCCATTGTATTTCATGAGCTTTGGCAGCAGAATTTGAATAAAGAGATTTTTTCTAGGAGTACACACCTATTTCTTGCTTGATGAATGAATGAGTTCATGAATGTCATTTCTTTTCTTCTGCACTAGTATTAATCCAATATATTTTTTGTACCGTTTCTTGTTCCCATTTTACCTACAGGTTGAAGGAGGTGATTCTAAGGGAGGTGCATTGGTGGGGGAACTCACTTTGTTGTCGTAACTCGTTCTTGGTTATCAAGGAGTTGCAAATTCTATAAGATTTCCTTTCCTTGTAGGTATTTTAGCTTGCATTTCATGTTTATTTTCCATACTGATTGATTTTCATTGGTGTGACGGGTACAACAAGTGCATTAGGGTCACTGGCAGAAGCAACACTTCATCAAAATATTCCTCGTAATTATTATGTGATCTCAAGAAAGGAATTCTTCATCATCTAGGAGGTCATAAACAATGATTCAGGTACGTTTATCAGGCAGGTTCTTCTCCATTTAATTTTCTCATGCTACTTTCACTGAAAAACCCTCATTTAGAAATAGGAAAAATCATCGGACAAATTTGCATCGAGAATTGAAAATTTTGGCGATCTGGGTTTTGTTTGGCATAATGAAAAAACTCCTATCCCTCAAAAACATCAAGCTTGGACTACACCACCCATCTCCAGGCACTAGTTTCAGTCTAGGAGAAAACGCCCTTCCTTAAGAAGTCAGCCAGTTTCCCTATGTTTTTGTCTAGTTTCACTTGGGAATTTTCCATTGTCAAATCATTCATCCAAGTTAGTGTGTAGGAATATGTAATTTTCAATATCAACAATGTCTTTGGGATTTCTCAAATTATCTACTTAAATTCCCCCAAGGTCCGAGTTTGATCATTTGAGCTAGCACACTAAAATCCTACATCTAATTCAAATCTATGTAAGCATCCTTATATTATAACTTGAGTAACATTTCCAATCTAAAATAATCGCCCTACTCATGTATCCTTAAATTGTGGCCTATCCTTAAATCTAGGGTTCCAGAAATTCATGTTATGTATTCTCCGTTAGGGGTTTGATCTGGTGATTTTTCTTAGATATATCCTTTCAGGATCGATCTGGGTCTCCTCCTTTGTCACTTGGGATTCTCTAGAGGCATAAAGCAAAGGAATCCCTAACAGACGTGACAACCATCCATCTTTTTGGGGTTAGGGTTTTTGTAGGTTACGGCTTTGGTTTCCTATATCCTCTACCATCATGTGTTGGATATCTATATCAGGGAAACTACAAGATCTGTGATAACATTTTTTATGCCTTTTCCAATGAGGTAGAGGCTTACCTTATTTTATTATCCATATCATTGGTGTATGTGTTTGCATTTACCTTTTCATTCATTCATTTCACATCTGGCTTTAAATCCAGTGGTTTCATTTTCAATTATTTAATTATGTGCAATCATTGTATTGTTTGTATCTCTCCTACAAAATTTCCTTTAGGTGAACATGAAAATTGTTCACCTGGTGACTCCACAACGCGACTTTACTGAGAAGCTAACCTATCCCATAAATCACAATGAACTCTAATTTATTCCTCCATTTTTTCAAAGATATCAAGGGAAATTCAACCAAGCTTAAAAAGTAGCTTCTATCTCGTTTTGATTTCTCTGAAATATATGGGGACCCTCATCCTATGCCAAATAGATATATCGATGGGTTGCCTCAATTCTTTTCAAATTCAATCGAATCAATTGAAATACACTTGGATGCTTGTTGGTGTTATATGGAATCCCTAGGCGTAGAGTATGAAGATGTCTAAATGCGATCCCTTTGTGAATCCTTAGGAGGTAATTCTGATTTTTGGTTATATATGTTAGCACCAGGATCCATCACTAGATATGACATGTTCACCAAGTTATTAAGAGATGAACGAGGTAAAAATATTGACTAATTCATACAACTAGATAATAATGTTGTTGAGGAACAATCTGATAAAGAGGATCAGGACAACCATATTGAGGTAAATGATGATATTCCTTATCAAATTGATTCCTCCTCTCCTGAGCCAACAATTGATATGCCTTTGAATGACCAATGAGAAAACATTGATGCAAATATGGGCACCACTAACTTCTCTACAAATGGCTAAATGACTACATTAGTCCTCAAATATGAGTGACCTGAGACTCAGTCATGGCATGGGAGAGTACTATAGTCCATCAATCAGATAATCATTCCATCATAAATTCTCATCTAAACATCTCATATGTAGGGGAGTTGGATGAAAAATGTACTGGAATCTGAAAATTAGAATATGGTAGCCCAACTACTATATATGTGATAACATCTAGCTCCAGCTGGGACAAGTGCTCTGCTAAATAGAGCGCTTGAGAACCTCATAATCTCTGGTCTTCGCACTCTGCTTCTCGTATCCTCGGTCCTTCACTCAAGCTCTGCAACCCCTACCAAAAAAATACCTACAACATGTCCAGAGCTATACCAAATTCACAGAACGGTCGTCAAAACAATATGTGGATAAAAACAAAGTACTGAAACTGAAATGCATGAAACTGAAAAGAAGAAAATAAATCTAATCTATAACCATAACTTTAAGCAAAGTTTGATTTTTTATTGTGCAAGGAAAAAAATGCTAAGACTAAAAACTACACTAAGAGCTTTGAAAAGCAAGATTCAGGCAAAGACAAAAGGTACAATACTAAAAGCTACACTACTTCCTAAAAGGGTTATTTCATCCTACCTACCCTACTCTAACCAATTTAGACAAGTGTTGAACGAATCCAATGCAACCACTTGTTAAATGAATCTATTGAGATTTCTTTACAGTTAATGATATAACAAGCCAAAGATGGCCTGTAAGTAATGTGAATGAAAATTGAAGCCATTATAGCTTGTTGTTTGAAAATCAAAGAAAGTAATGGATAAAGAGTAATGAAATCAGGCCAGGGATGAGATTGATTGTTGCAAACTTCTTCCACCCATAGATCGATAGGATCATAAAATTTATGCAATTTTAAATTTGATGAAAGAAAAGAATACGATATATGATTCATCCCTCCTAGGCCATCATGTTTTCCCTCATCTTTCTGGTTAGCATACTTGATCATACTCACATTGTGATCAATGATGAAACAAAATAGGGAAAATTTAAAGATCATTAAACCAGAAATTGAGATTAACCCCATTTTTTGTTTAAAAAAAGAGAAAATATGGAATGGGTCTTTATAGATCTTTTAATTAACCCAATCAATGAAATTAGAAAAATTGAAAGACAAAAGGAGATGAAATGTTTTACCATTGTCCACTTGGCACTTTCAAGACTTTGTACCGAAAATTTCGCATGACACCATAGAGAAGGACTTCAAAAACTAGGATGGGAGGTTGGATTGAAAAATTAAAGCTTGATTTGCATCACCTAAAGGTGCTAACACCAATCATGCATGCGATATGGGGCATTTGCTAGAGAAATTGGCAAGATTAAAAATAACCTCCCAAGAACTAGACTCACTATGATTAATCTCCTCAACCAAATCACCTTGACCAAAAGTATGACAGGGAATAACATCAAAATTACAAGAATCATTTATTGGAGGCTCTTGATGATTATGGACACAGATTCCAATTCGAAAGATGTGACAAAAAATGCTCTAGGTCAAGCTCTCTCACTAGTATATCATCATCATATGGTTTTTCTTCTTTGGATTGTTCATTACATTCAACTGAGGATAAATGATCATCATCATTCATTTGAGAAGGAAAAATATTGATATGTTCATTTCTAACTTCCCTGTCATCCTTACAAACTTGGTCTTCAACCACAATGTGACCATATGATTGCTCCTCAATGGACATTTGATTAATCTCAACCTTTTCTTCTTCTGCAGAGACAGTTTAAATCCAGATTCAGATAGCTTGAATACTGGCTCAAATTATCATCAATTAGGCAATGACTATGGAGTTTCTCTTTTAAAGGCTCTATAATGGACTCACAAATGGAATGATCAACTATAGATGTTTCTTGATGGTGATTGCTAGGTTCCCTTCCACAGATTAAATCCAAGATTTGCTTTGTGACTGCTTCAAGTAATAATAACAGAGTATCTTGTATGATTTGATAGATATCCCTCTTAGTTTTAGCACGAGGTTTTGAAACATTATCCTCAAAGTACTCTGTAACATTCTTATGGATTGTAGGCACGCTCATAATTTGGAACATTTCAGGAGAGGAATGATCCAATTGAGAAATCCAATTGCCAATATATTGATTATAATCATTGTTAGATTCACACTCTAAAGAATTATCAGTGTTCCTACCCCACTTATCTATTAATAGATTTGTGAACATGTCATACCCAGTGATGGATTTTGGTGCTAAATCATCAAACCATAGTTGAACATCCCCTCGCAAGGATTCTCCTAAGGCTCGCATATAAACATCTTCATTGTCCACACCTCTAATTTCCATGTAATCCCAGAGAATATCCAAATGAATTTCAATAGATATATCCTTATTTGCATTGAACTAGGGCAACCTACTAGTGTAATCGTTTGGCATAGGATGAGGTGCCCCCGGTATTTTAGAAAAGTCAAAAGGATATTGTTTGTCTTGTTTCTTAACAGCTCTGGTTACTTGGCTATAAGGCTTTGACTGAGACTGGCTCCTAGGTCCATGTCAACTTACAGGTTCATTAGGGGTAGTCATGACAAAACTTGTATTACATTGATGAAGAGGATTACAAGGATCATTCACTTGATGTTGGTTTACTAGTCCACTCGGGATGGTTGGGAAATATTTATTGCATGGATGAGGAAATTGGTGGAAATCATAAAGATTTTGATAACTAGATTCATACCCATAATCATGCTCGAGATCATCCTCATACCCATAGTCTAATTGCATTTCAAGTTCATTTATTCTTTTATTTAATTCCTTCATGTGTCTGATAAATATATCTGAATTCATTATGATTTATGGGATGGGTTCGCTTCTCAATGGAGTCGCATTATGGAGTTGCCAGATGAATGAATTGTCATGTTCACCAATGGATAATGTCATAAGAGAGGTGAGGTATGTCGAACCAAGGTAGGCCTCTACCTCCCCGACAATGGCGCCAAAATTTTTGGAAAAGAGAATGAGAGGAGAGCTTAAGGATAAATGTCGAACCAGGGTAGGCCTCTACCTTCCCCGAAAATGGTGCCAAAATGTTATCACCAACCTTGTAGTTTCCTATGTGAGGGGAATCCAGGATGGATGGTAGAGGGACCAGCAACTACAAAGGTGGAACCAAGATTGCCTCAACTCCCAAATGGATGGTTTTCATGCCAATCGAGGAAGTCTTTGCTTTATGTTATCTTAGCCCAAGACAACAAAGGGGGAGACCCAGATCTACTTTCAAGAGGAGAGATCAAACCTAGACACTAGATAAGATCAAATTGACTTGCAGTACGTAAGGTGTAAGGTAATGGAAACCCTAGATCTATGGATGATGTCACTGGGTGAGCCAAGGATTTGGATCAGGGCTTTAGGAAGTATGAGATTCAAGCCAAGTTGGGACACAGGTGACATATGAGATAAATACTAGATCTGGGGTTGAGGTACTAGCAATAGGTGACCAATGCAGGGAGGGAAAGGATAGGATTGGGGCTATCTATGCCGATGGATAGACTCGAAATAAGATATGACAATGTCAAAGTACTCGATTCAGCATGAAAAAGTCAAAACACGGGAAAAATAGGCTAAGGAGGGGATAGCGCTAGGGTTGGATATTAGTGCCTGTTAGATCTAGGGAAATGGATTCACTATTTGTCCAGCGTTAGAGGAGACCCACTTGGGAATTTTCCTGATCTACAAACCCAAGAAAGTAGTTTGCAGGAAAAATTCATATCAAGGGAGGAACTGGCAGCACAAGGGGTAGATCTAGGGCTAGGAAGTCAAATTTTCAAATCTAGGGAAAACCAGCCACTTTTAGCTCAATGTTGAGGTTGATTCCTTTAGGGCACGACCCGATCTATGAAACCCAGAAATAGTTTTCCCCGAGTTCAAGCGGTCTAATTTTTTAATATTTTTGGTTTTTTATTATTTAGGCTTTTAAGGTGAAAATTGAAGAAGACAGATGCCAATGGATTGAGATCTAGAAGAATAGTACTAACCTATGGATATTACCTAGAAAGCCTTGTATATTCCTTGATGATGATGATCCCTGCTATACCGAACAATTTGAGAATCTTTGAACGAGTTCTATGTCCAACGTTTTACTCCAAGAAGTAAATGTGCCCTCTCTCCTGCACAACAAACGTCAACCATATCAGATTTGCTGCATCATGAGAAAAAGCAAGATGCTACATAAAAATAGCAAGAATAAATAATAGATCGTAATGACACTAATGAAAACCCCTTAATACAAGCGAAGCTAATCCGAGCGAGTTGAGGAGCCCCTGCAAAAACGCCCAAGATGATGTCGCCCTCCTGTAGACAAGACAAAGATTCCAGAAAAAATATATAGATCACACAAAAATTTCCTGAATGCTAGGAAGCAAAATAATTTCCAATCACCATCTAAGAACACCAGATGCAAAGGAGATCCCAAAAATATCCACAAGAAAAGTTTTTCTATTCTCCAGATCCAAGAGCCAAAGACCCTTTACAAATGAGCTCTCTCATTTAAATAGGAGTGATGGAACCAAAATCATAACCATTTTTCAAATGAGTGGCTAATATTAAAAGATACAAATGTTTAATCAATGGTTGAGATGAGCTCAACATACAATACATCGATCAATATAACCATATAACATAAAAGTGGACTAAATCACCCAAAGTGAGGGGATCCCACTCAACAAGACATAAATGAAGCACATAGTGGATCCGTGGAGTGTTAACTAACTCCCTCTGGGTGTCCCCATGGCACAATAAAATAATATAATTTCTTTTAAACTGTGAAATTGTGCCTCCTTGAGGAAATCGTGAGCCTCCAAAAGCTCCAGAAAATAATATAAAATGCCCGAAAAATAGATGTGGGCCCATCCAAGTGTTGTAACTACTGGAGAAGAAGTGGAAGACATCACACTCATCATCGTAACTCATTCCATGCCATTTCCTTGCCTCGGTATCGAATTCTTCAGTAACCATTTTAATTATTTTTTATCTGCCTCGAGAAATGTGATATGCCAGAAACAGCCTCCTAGGGTGCCTGTGTTATCTAACTGATCCCACAAGGCTCTCTGAGAGGGTTTTAATATGGTACAAACAAGTGGTTGGAACCCCCATGCCTCATACAACTCCCTAGGAGATCCAAGAAAAATACCCCCCCTGCTCAGACAAGCCATCCAGTATGGTAAAACTGCACCAGAAGGGTACACTGAGCCAAATCATCTCTGCAAGTGCTCGGAACTGAAAACAAGTTATATCACTGGACTCAGAGAGTCCAAATCCATATAAGGTATATACTCATACCCCCTTGTTGTGCCCCTGCTCAACAGCCTTTAAAAAAAATATTTCATCAAAACAAAATCCCATTTTGTTTTGATGAAATGTTCAAATTTTAAAGGGGAAAATCTAATGAATTATCAGCTACTGAAAAGGTGGTCTCCCCTGAGCTACTGATTTAGTGAAATTCCATATTTTCAAACAACCTTTTTAAACTATATTAGATTAGTGAAATCACTACTATGGAGTTATTATTTTGGGTGGATGAGTATTAATGATTCCTATATCTGTTATCGTCAGCCTAGTCTTGCACCTTATCCAAAACATTATAAACCTATTTTATTGATTGATTTCGTTACTATAACTATTTATAAGCTCACGATATTGAATAGTTGATCTTGGTATGGTTAGTCACATTATTATAGATTTCATTTGTGAGTTGATTAATGGTTATTAATGGTTGGTTTGTTATGACTTTGGTAAAAGCCTAGAGCTTGAAGGACAAATGTTTTATGTGCCATATACTAAGTTCACAAACCATGGTTGATATTACCATAGCTGTTTACGCTGATCATTATAATATGGTCTGTATTGCAAAGTCTAGTTTCGACTTGATGGGTTGTGATTATGTTCTATTGTCTGCCACCTTTGAAGGGTAATTCGAATCTATGGTAGGGAGATATGTATTATGGTTTATCGTCAGATTAATTTATGTCGTAGCCTCCATCCTGATCCACCTATTGTGAAGTTGATATGCCATCATGACATTAGTACTGAACCCTATCCATCACGTCTAAGTCTTAGTACTTGTCATCCATCGTGGCTGCCTGTCAATGGAACACTTGTTCTGTGTACAGCGAAGGGCCTCATATCATTAATGTCAGTTAAATAATGATAACATGAGTTATCTGGAGTCTTCGACCGTCATTCCTCATTAATCGATTACCTCTCTGAGCGATAATGTTTTCATTTATGCCGAACTTGCAGGGGTATAGTCTGCGTTTATGCATGGCTTATTCTGCTTATCACAAGGTGAAATTTCATCACCTGTTCTTGCTCAGTCTTTACCCAGAGTGCTCATTCTCTAATTTGTTGTCTTGTGCCGAGCTGTGGTATTTGTTTTGTGTGCGGTTACGTGCCTTGACGCAGTCAGTAATGGCACCAGTAGTGAGGGTCGAGCCCTGCGAAATGACATTGCTGGATTCCAACTCTGGGCTGTCAGCAAAGGTTGAGGCTATTGGGTGGATTCCGTTCATAAGTAAATTCTCTGGTTCGAACCCCGAAGTCACAAGGGTTTTTTCTCTCTCTCTGGTTGATTTTCAGGCAGAGGTGGGTGATCTCCATTTTAGGGTGGACGAGCGATCAATAGCGGTTGCCACTGGCCTGTCACTGACCGGTGAGAGATGGTTTAAATACAAGAGGATGGACATTACTGAGTGGTGACAGCTACTAAAGAACCCTGGTCAAGAAGTGTCGTTTCGCAGTGGAGTAGCTCGCATGTACTTCAAAAAGGAATGGTGTTCTGTTCTGGATTTGATCCACAGATACTTGACTTTTGAAGGCCGCTTGTCTTCAGCGTACGTCTATCATCTCAGGCTCATGTCTACGTTCATAGGTTTCCCACTAAACTTACCCTATTATTTGTTGCAAAGTCTGTTTAAGATGTCTGCTGCCATTAAAAGGGGTCCTAAGAACGTTAGTCATAGTCTCTTTCATCATGGCTTAGTCCACATGTTAATTGATAAGGAGCTTTAGAAGTCAAATCGGTCCTGGGATGAGTTCATCGAGTCCAATGGATTTTCCTCTTTCTGCCATTGCCAGTTTGACAACCCTGAGGAATGCAATAAGCATAAGGAGTCGAGTCCTGTTTCGGTTCCTTCTTTACGTAAACCCCTGTCTAACCCTAGCCGTATGAGTCCTGAACCTTGCCATGATCCGGTGTCCACTCCAGTGAGAAGCGTTGATACTCACCTGGGTTCTAAATGCGTGAGGGTATTTTCATCTCTGTCACCGATTACGCCACAAAACAATACAGATAAAATTTGCAATCGTGGACGAGACAGACCGAAAGCAAGGTTGGCAGGTAGATTCACCAGGAGTATGGCAAAAGGTAATACTGTTAAAACAAATGTGACTGACAGTGTTCAGGTTGAGACTGTTGTCTTAGATGATGAAGAAACAGATCTCCCTCTGCCTGTTAATGATAATATTGTTCAGCCTAAGTTCGTCCCGAATCTTGTTGATGAGAATCCTCCTGCCATTGGTAAAGATATTCCTGTGGTTGATAAAGATGTTCGAGGGGATTCTGTTATTGATTCTCAAGCAAAAGAAAACCCTGTGGGTGCAAGCCCGCCCGATTTTCATTACGTGGGGGATATGATGCATCCTCTATTCATTAACTGTCTTTTAGACAAGATACGTAGGATGGAGGAAAGGGTAACTGAAATAATAGCCAATCGTGATGTAATGGAGGCTGATAATCTGAAGTTAAAGGAGAAAGTGGACTGGAGTGACAAGCATCTCGTGCGCCTGAAAAATCATAAGAACAAATTGATTAGGAGGGTTCTGAAATTACAGAGTGAGAATGATAAGAATGAAGAGAAGCTTCGGGAGCTTAATGCTCAAGTTGCACTTATGCAGTTTAGGGGGCAATCGTCGAGTCAGTCGAGTGGGGTAAACATCCAAGTATTCAATGCGCCTGTAAATTTGTAATGTTTGGGTGTATTTGCTATCAGTTTCATATTTTGAAGTTTTGATGGATTAACGATCAGGTTACCTCTGTACAGGTACTGATTTGTTTGATTTTTGTTTATTGCATAGTTTTTGTCATTTCGATTTTCGTATGTGTGTTAATTAATTTATTTTTGTGTGTTGCATTGCAGGCGATATGGTTGTTGTTCTTGCTGCGAGTTTGATGACTGTCTGTTTTTAGATGATCCCCCACATGATCGGAAACAAAATGACTATCAGACTTTCCAGGTGTTGTTTCATTGTGAGATTTTCGATTTTTATGGATCGAATCTTACCATTTCTTGGTGCTTTTACGTATATGGAAAATGACATGTCTTACTTGTCATTTTTTAAAAGGGAAATTGGTTAGATGGTTCGATTTTTCTATCTCTAGTTTTTAGGACTGTTTCTCTTTTGAGATTACATGTATTTAAGGGGAGATGGCATGTGGGGGAAGGGGTCGATAGTTTGGGGAAAGAGACAACAAGACTGCAGTTTGATTTATTGTAACTGGAGACAGCTTCCTGTCAGCAGATACAATATTTAAACTGGCGATAAATTATATATATGTTTATAGTTTTATGCTCAGCACATGTGTATGCTATCCTTAGTCTTGTTACTGTTTTTCTATATTACGCATGTTTGTCATAATCTCTTTTATGAAATTGTGCAAATACATTATGTTTGGCTATTGACTTATGCTGATTATCGTTCTGTTAACTAATGCCATGTTGTAAATTGGTGATTGACATCGTTATGTACTTGGTTTATACGTCTATTGCATGATCTTGCTGATTTCTTAATTTATTTCGAAGATTGTCAAGATTATTGATATTCCTGTTAACAGATCTGATGTCAGTTTAAATTTCGAACTGCTCCTAATCAGGATAGTACGTAGGATAGGATAATATGTTTTTATTTTCTGTTGATTATATTGTTAAAAAATCTATTTGAAACAGATATTTATAATTATGTCATATGCAGGTTATTCTTTTCATTATTGTTTAATGTACAGATGTATATAATGTATCTTTGTTAATAATCAAACCTGTTAATGGTTATTTAATCTTCTATCTTTATAAACTGATTTAATTTAGTTTATTAATTCTGTAATTAATAATAGTTATTAATTTGTATAGACATAGATACATATCTAATCAATAATCAGTAGTGTTAGATCTATCTCTTAGATTTTTAAATAGTTAGACTTTTAGGCTAACAGAGCCTTTAAACCTGTTGGGAACAACCATCCCAAACAGCTTGGAGCCTGCTTTAAGGATCCCGGTCTGGGTTGTCTCCCCCGTTGCGTGCATAGTCATCTACGCCCGTCAACAATGGCGCTAGAAGGAGGGCCTGCTTAAGCTAATGGCTAATGAAAACAATCCTGTAGACAAAGTTAATCAGCCTATTACCCCTCAAATACAATCAACTGCACAACCACTCTCTCACCGTTCATCACGAGTGAATGAAACCCCAGTGAGCGACTCTGTTCGAAATCTGATTTCTCAGTTCAACTCTCCCGGTATTCGCCAACCTGAAGAAATTGACCAGATCGAACAAGCCATAAATGAATCTCATAGAATTTTAACTAGGGCTTATTCGAATCTCACTGGGTGCTAGCCCACTGAATTACCTCTTCCGCAGATCACTCGTCCTCGCACTCGTCATCCTGAACCTGCTTCGGGAGAACAAGAGCAGTCTTTGGGTGCCATTCCTGATCTTCAAATACAACAATCTCTAACAGGAATGAATCAGCCTTCCTCTTCTTCAGGACCATCAGCTTCAGGAGGGGCTGGTCAACCACCATCACCACCCCATTCACCTCCTCACATTCATCAAACACTTCCTTCACCGCCTCCAACTCCAAGAAACATGGCAGGTGCAAATTCCCCAAACCCTAATGCTAATATTCCATGGTTAGCTCAGGATGCAGTAGCTGTCCCCGGCGTTCAACACCCTTTACCTAAGCATCCTGAGAAATTATTACCCAAGTTTAACCCTGAGTTGAAAGAGCCAGCAGAAGATCATGTCAAGAAGTTTATGTTGGCAGTTCGACTCCTGGATGTTGAACATGAAGATGTAGTCTGTCGGATTTTCCCTTATACATTTGAGGGTAAAGCATCGACATGGTATTTTTCGCTTACAGCTGGTTCCATTACCAGCTGGAATGAATTCGACCTCGCTTTCATGAACAAATTTGGAGATGACAAGATTCCAGCTTCCTTGGTGCTAGAACTGTCTAGAATTCACATGGAAACCAAGGAAAAGGTCAAATATTTCAACCAACGATTCCTTACTCTAAGAAATAGGATCCCTGCTACTTCAAGGCCAGCTGAGGATGTCACTGTTGAATTTTACACTTCTGCCTTGCCTGTGTCAATGGCAATGTTTGTCAGACAGAAAGCCAAACTTACCCTTGCTGAAAACTTTGAAGAAGCCATTAAGGTTGAGAAGGATATGTCTGCCATAAAAGCAAATCCTGGAGTAGACACAGATGCTGCATCTTCTTCTCGTAAGAAGACTGAAAGTCCTACCAAGAACACAAACCTTGAGAAAAAAGGTCAGGATTCATTAGACCTAGATAGCCTACAAAGAGTTATTAAAAAACTGTCTAATGAAATCATTGATTTAAAGAAAGGCACTTCTGAAAATACTCCTCTGAAAGAACCACCTAGACAACCTTTCAGAAGGCCATTCCCGAATACAGCTCCCAGACAGACTCCACCGTCTGAAGCCAATAGTGTTGATGAAATCAACAGTTTCCTCAAGCTATTAGTTTCAGGTCTAGAAACATCATCTGAAAACGAAACTCAATCTTCAGGACAGAGTTATGAAGGCACCCAAGATAAAGATAATGACACAGAAGAAAAACCTCCTCAAGTTATTAGCCACTTCTGGGATACCTCAGAATTGACTGATGACGAAGATGTAGGTGTTTTCAATGTAAAATAGCATCAATATAACACTAGAAGCAAGAAATATCAACCCTTAGGGGAACCTTCTACAGCTGCTACAGATAATAGTTCAGCTGCTCAAACAAAAACCCAACCTGCAAATAGTAAATAGGCACCTTCTCTTGATTTAGAATACGATCTGATTGAAGATTTAAAGAAAATCAGAGCCAACATCTCTATCTATGAACTACTTAAGTTACTGGTAATTAGAGATAAAATGATGCAAGGGGTATCTCCAACTAAAAGTGGAAAAACTCCTTCAAGTCAAAATAGCCCTGCTAACACTAAAGATAACCCAACAAAATCTTCAGTCAATGCATCCTCCATAGGCAAGAAATCTGACTCTTCAACTCCACCTTTTTTACTTACGTTTGAAATATGCAATCGTAAAGTACATAACTGCATGATAGACTCAGGGGCCTCCAAGAATGTTATGCCATACTCTGTATGTAAAAAACTTAATGCTATCCCTGTGCCTTGTGATACAAGTATTGTACAGCTTAATCGTTCAAACGTAAAAGTAATAGGTAAGTTGAAAGAGGTGTTGATAAGGTTAGCTTCAAATCCTCAAGTCCATTTTATTATTGATATAATCGTAGCAGACGTCCCAGAAGCATATGGTCTATTTCTCAGTAGAGATTGGTCTGAGAAACTGAAGGGATATTTTGCTACTGATTGGTCACACTTATGGATATCTCATAATGGTCGCCCGAATAAAATCAGAATTGATCGGGAACGCTACATGAAGCATACCGTCACCGAATTGGATGATTCGAATGAACCGGTATTATTCACCGACACCATAATGGGAAACTATATGGCAGATTCTTTCTTTGGGGATTTTGAAGCTGAAACTTCATCAATAACAGGTGCAGAACGGCAGTCTGAAATCTACCATTTTTCACAAGTTCCAGATGAGATTCCAGCCCTAAATGTGGCATACTTAAATCTGAACAATGGTATTTGGTCTTTATATTTCAACGGATCTAAGTCAAAAGAAGGGGCTGGTGCAGGTTGCTTGCTGATAGACCCCTATGGGAAAAGATATTTCATCGCCTGCAGGTTAGAATTCGAATGCACCAACAACGTGGCTGAATACGAAGCTCTGATTCAAGGGCTGAAAAAAGCAATTGACCTGGGAGCCAAGGATTTGGTAGTGTTAGGGGACTCTGAGATAATTGTTAGACAGGTACGTAACACCATCCATTGCATTGCTGGACACCTGAGAAATTATCAGGCAGAGGTATGGAATTTACTATTAGCATTTGAAGTATTTAACATAATTTCCATCCCTCGTTATTTAAATCAGGAAGCTGATCTTTTAGCTAATGTTGCTTCAAGATTAATTCCATCTGAAGGAATGCTTACTGATTCTTTCTCAGTTAAATTGATATTCAGACCTTCTATACCTGACAACATAGCAAATTGGAGAGTCTTCGACAACGACGAGCAGTTGATCGATTTTCTGACTTTGAAGGACACTTTTAAGGATGCGGTCATTGACGAAATGACTCACGATGAGGATCTATATAATATTGCTGTAATCCATAAGCCTTGCTCAATTCAGGAATCTCTCAATCAGGTTAGTGCTCTTCCCAGATCAGTAATCAAAATTGAGAAATTCTATGACTTGAAGGATAAATTTAAAGCTGCAAGGAATTGTAAAACTAATAGCTCCATCATGCAATCTGACATTGGAAATCTAGGTACTGAAAATAACCCTCAATGTGTAAATCTGGGTAGTACATGTACTCCCCAAGAAAAAACAGCCTTCATTAAGCTCTTCAATGAGTTCAAAGACATATTTGCATGGACGTATGACAATCTGAAAACGTTTGATCCTAATATAATGCAACATGTCATTCCTATGAAACCAGAGGCTAAGCCTTTTCAACAAAAATTGATGAAAATGCATCCTAGCCTAGAGCCAGCTGTCAAAAAGGAGCTGAACAAACTCCTTGCCACCAGAATAATTTTCCCGGTTCGGCATGCACAGTGGGTGGCAAATCTTGTCCCCGTCAGAAAGAAAAATGGTGACATCAGGTTATGCGTCGATTTCCGAAACCTGAACAAGGTTTCAAATAAGGACAATTATCCTGTTCCTCCAATGGAGAAAATCTTGCAACAGGTCTCCGGATCTGAAATGTTTTCACTTCTAGATGGTTTTTCAGGGTACAACCAAGTGTTAGTATCCAAAGTTGACCAGTTGAAAACAACTTTTAGGACTCCTTGGGGAACCTATGCATATAGGAAGATGCCATTTGGTCTAATAAATGCCGGAGCAACATTCCAGAGGGAAATGGATATCGCCTTCAGAGGTCTGATCGGTAAGTTTGTTGTTATCTATATTGATGATATTACCGTCTTTTCAAAAAACAAAACTGATCATTTAACTCATCTCAGGAGAGCTTTTGAGCATTGCAGGAAGTATGGGATTTCTCTAAATACTAAGAAATCTATCTTTTCAGTCACAGAAGGTAAGTTGCTGGGTTTTGTTGTTTCTAAACAAGGCATCAATATTGACCCAGAACGTACCCGTGCTATATCACAGATTTCGATGCCTCACTCAAAGAAGTCTATGCAGTCATTTCTTGGAAAGATAAATTTTGTTTCTAGATTTATTCCTGGGTTCACAGAAATTGTTAGGCCACTTCAGAAAATGATCAAGAAAGATGCTGATTTTAAATGATCTACTGATGAGAAGCAATCTTTTCATGACATCTTAAAAGCTATTGTTGAAGCTCCTAATCTAACTAGCCCAGATTTTTCCAAACCTTTCATTTTGTATACGTTTGCTTCTGATTCTTCATATGCTGCTGTTCTGACACAGAAAAACCAGAAAATAATGAAGCTCCTATCGCTTTTACGAGTTCTGGTTTGAACGGTGCAGAGTTGAACTACCCAGAAGTAGAAAAGCAAGCTTTCACGGTTTTCAAATCTGTCAAACATTTCAGGCCTTACTTACTGAAGTCCCACACCAAAGTCATTGTACCATATTCTACAGTTAGAAACCTCTTGGTGCAAAAGGATCTTGGTGAAAAACGAGCACATTGGGTTACAACACTTCAGGAATACGACCTGGAAATAAAATCTTTAAATATTGTCAGGGGACAAGGACTCTGCAAGCTAGCAGCTGGGTCTGCGGACAGTTTTGAACCTGATCTGTACTTCTTTAGCGAACCTTCTTTATTTGAAAGGGAAGTTTTTCCAATCTCTACTCCTCTTGATTCTTGGTATAATGATATTAAGTTCTTTTTATTGCATGGGAATGCTCCTGAATATTTAGACCCACGTAATAAAAGATCTTTGAGATTGAGATCTGCCCCTTATCATCTTATTGATAACATTTTGTTTAGAAAGAATTTCGAAGGAGTTCTCTTCGTTGTCTGGAAAGAAATGAGGCTGATAATGTGTTATCTCAACTACATGCAGGACCAGCCGGAGAACACTTTAGCGGAGAAACCACTGCCCATAAGATACTTAAAGCTGGTTACTACTGGCCCACGCTGTTCAAAGATGCATATGCTTTCGCCAGGAAGTGCCAGGAGTGTCAAAGAGCAGGAGGCAGACTGAAGAAGGCAACATTACCCCTCCAGCCGGTGATTATCGAAGTCCCATTTCAGCAATGGGGTCTGGATATTGTTGGCCCAATCACACCAGCTTCTTCACAGCAGCATAAATACATTTTGATAGCCACAGACTACTTCACCAGATGGGTTGAGGCCATCCCTTTGCGAGTAGTTAATTCGGAACAGGTGATATCGTTCCTTGATTCTTTTATTATCACCAGATTCGGTGTTCCTGAATCCTTGATTTTTGACAATGCAACTTATTTTTCCTCTGTTAAATTAACTTAGTATGCATTGGAAAAGGGAATAAAATTAAAGTATTCAGCTAATTATTACCCCCAGGGTAACGGGTTAGCAGAATCTTCTAATAAAAATTTAATCAAGATTCTGAAACGTACGGTGGTAAATCATCACAGGAATTGGCATAATGCCTTATCGAATGCCTTGTGGGCTGACAGAGTGACTCCCAAAGATGCTATAGGAAACTCCCCCTTTTTCTTGGTATATGGCAAGGAAGCTATTTTGCCTCCTCATTTGTTCTTACCCTCTTTGCAGCTCTCCCAGTCGGTGCAGGAGACACCTTGTTCTGCCATGGAGCATCGAATTAACACCTTGCATAAACTGGAGGAAGATAGGGAGTTGGCTAGAAAAAGTTTGAAAAACACCAGCAGACCGTGAAGCGTTGGTTTGACCTCAAAAAGTCAGTCAGTCGGGATTTGGAAGTAGGTGACTTAGTCCTAAAATGGGACAAGGAACACAAAGATAAAGGAAAACACACAAAGTTCCAATGCCTGTGGCTGGGACCATTTATTATTACAGAAAAACTTGGTCCCAGCAAGTTCAGGTTGCAAACATTGGAAGGTGACATTGACAACCTTCCAGTAAATGGTCACCTGATTAAGAGATATTTTTGCTGATCCCCCTCAAGGGATCATCCTGTATATACCTGTGTGGTGTGCTTGCTTGATGGATTTTATTTCATTTTCCTTTTGATTTATTTGTTGTTTTATTTGTGTGTTGTGAACCTGATCAATTTTTCAAACCTCAAACTGATGACTAATTTCAATTTCTGTAATTGACCTGTAAATCATGCACGAAGTCATTACTATCCTGAAAACTATCATTCTGTTTTACTTCTTGAACAGAGAATGGTGTTTTCACAGTTCTAGATATTACCAGAAACTTTTAAACCATGTTAATATTAATTAATTATATCAGTCTCTGCAAATATTTTCCCAAAGGGATTAGGGCAGTACTTGGTAAAGTTATCTATTTAAATCTTTTACGCCATCTCTTCTCGTAAAGAGGATCAGATTTGCCTCCCTATCTTCTAAGGTAATCTTATTTGAGATTAACAATAACTACGCTCTGGACAAGGATGGACTGGAACATTTGCAAAAACAATCTGAAGGATAGAGGGTCTCATAATGAGCTGATGTGTTCAGGATCATAGGTTTTCATTCAGTAACATTGTCGTCTCCGGTCACCAAGCCTGGGCAATGACCCTTGGACAGAAAACTCTGAGGGGTGAAAGGTCTCATCATGAGCCGGTTCATTTTACTATAATGCAGACTGGTGACTGACATGGTGACTATCTGGTTACCAAGCATGAACCATGGCCTTCATGAGTAATAAAATTAAAAAAATAATAATAATGGTAACAGTTCACCCCGACCAGAATCGTATATTTATAACTAGCAGATGGGATACTGGCATTCTGTGGGTTTTGAAGCAACCCTGTCGAGGCTATGGACGCCTGCTGGCAGCAGGGCCATGCTTATGGTATTGAGTTTTTATTCTTTAAAACTAAGCCATTTACTGTCTTACTCTTTAAGGACTGATTTTTTGTTAGAAACCTAATCTTTATCAAATGAATGAATGAAACTGTAATTTTCTGGTAATTTTCAGAGCTGTGAAATGCTTGAATATGTTTAAGATGTTAAAATGGTAATCTCTATATAATGGCTTATATTAAGGATTTAATTTCTTTGTTCGCATGATTTCAGGTCAAAGAACAGAGATAACTGTTCCGCCCAGCAAGTCTCCATCTGTTGTGCCCCTGCTCAACAGCCTTTAAAAAACATATTTCATCAAACAAAATCCCATTTTGTTTTGATGAAATGTTCAAATTTTAAAGGGGAAAATCTAATGAATTATCAGCTACTGAAAAGGTGGTCTCCCCTGAGCTACTGATTCAACGAAATTCCATATTTTCAAACAACCTTTGTAAACTATATTAGATTAGAGAAATCACTACTATGGAGTTATTATTTTGGGTGGATGAGTATTAATGATTCCTATATCTGTTATCGTCAGCCTAGTCTTGCACCTTATCCAAAACATTATAAACCTATTTTATTGATTGATTTCGTTACTATAACTATTTATAAGCTCACGATATTGAATAGTTGATCTTGGTATGGTTGGTCACATTATTATAGATTTCATTTGTGAGTTGATTAATGGTTATTAATGGTTGATTTGTTATGACTTTGGTAAAATCCTAGAGCTCGAAGGCCAAATGTTTTATGTGCCATATCCTAAGTTCACAAACCATGGTTGATATTACCATAGCTATTTACGCTGATCATTATAATATGGTCTGTATTGCAAAGTCTAGTTTCGACTTGATGGGTTGTGATTATGTTCTATTGTCTGCCACCTTTGAAGGGTAAGTTGAATCTATGGTAGGGAGATATGTATTATGGTTTATCGTCAAATCAATTTATGTCGTAGCCTCCATCCTGATCCACCTGTTGCGAAGTCGCTATGCCATCATGACACTAGTACTGAACCCTATCCATCATGTCTAAGTCTTAATACTTGTCATCCATCGTGGCTGCCTGTTAATGGAACACTTGTTCTGTGTACAGCGAAGGGCCTCATATCATTAATGCCAGTTAAATAATGATAACATGAGTTATCTGGATTCTTCGACCGTCATTCCTCATTAATCGATTACCTCTCTGAGCGATAATGTTTTCGTTTATGCCGAACTTGCAGGGGTATAGTCTGCGTTTATGCATGGCTTATTCTGCTTATCACAAGGTGAAATTTCATCACCTGTTCTTGCTCAGTCTTTACCCGGAGTGCTCGTTCTCTAATTTGTTGTCTTGTGCCGAGTTGTGGTATTTGTTTTGTGTGCGGTTACGTGCCTTGACGCAGTCAGTAATGCCATGTTGTAAATTGGTGATTGACATCGTTATGTACTTGGTTTATACGTCTATTGCATGATCTTGGTGATTTCTTAATTTATTTCGAATATTGTCAAGATTATTGATATTCCTGTTAACAGATCTGATGTCAGTTTAAATTTCGAACTACTCCTGATCAGGATAGTACGTAGGATAGGATAATATGTTTTTATTTTCTGTTGATTATATTGTTAAAAAATCTATTTGAAACAGATATTTATAATTATGTCATATGTAGGTTATTATTTTCATTATTTTTTAATGTACAGATGTATATAATGTATCTTTGTTAATAATCAAACCTGTTAATGGTTATTTAATCTTCTATCTTTATAAACTGATTTAATTTAGTTTATTAATTCTGTAATTAATAATAGTTATTAATTTGTATAGACATAGATACATATCTAATCAATAATCAGTAGTGTTAGATCTATCTCTTAGATTTTTAAACAGTTAGACTTTTAGGCTAACAGAGCCTTTAAACCTGTTGGGAACAACCATCCCAAACAGATTGGAGCCTGCTTTAAGGATCCCCGTCTGGGTTGTCTCCCCTGTTGCGTGCATAGTCATCTACGCTCGTCAACACTCCTCTAGGTCTATGCATGACCATCTACAATATCCAGTTAGACAAAATAATAATCTGTAAATGACCATACAACTAGTAATATAACTCAGGCTAGCATGCATCTACTGCAAGTGTTCATAGGTCAAGACATGCTCTACAAATCATTCAAATACCACTTATAACAAGTAGTAATCATTTTACTGGTGATCTATCAATCAAATATAAAGTATTTCATTTATTAATTATAACTCAGACCAGAATTTTAAGTCCATACTCACTTCATAGTTGTAATCAATTTGCTAGTGAAGGGTGAGGGCTAAAATTCACAAGGCTAGGCCAAAGGTTGACTACCAACTTGGCATTGTGACACTTTGGATATGGAAATGGGATTCTCACTCTAGCATATGACAGACAAGCAACAACAAAGGGGATGGAAATGTCTCACAAATGGGTGAGTTACTTCAGAGGTACTTATTCACCTTGACAAATGCTCACAATCCAACTCAATACAAGTAAGGCCAGCAATCCTTATATATAACTTTAGGAACCATTTCTTTTTTGGGACTTTGATTTTCCATATCCTTGATCCATGTTTTTATTACATGGATTTTTATTATTTAGGCTTTATACATTCATGTATGTTGAAAAACACTACTTTTCATGAATGTTTTAAGATATTATTTTCATTGTACTTCAAAGCCAAATTCATTAGGCTAGACTTGCATTCACGTATGTTTAAAAACATTACTTTTCATGAATGGGATTTTTCATAAGATATTCATTTTATTTCCAAATACATTGCATTGATGGAAGTGCTACTTTTTTCAGGTTAGCCAACACAACCTACGCAACTCAGAGCCGAGACACAAATAACAAGGAGGCTTGTCCAACAAAAGCTCTAGTGCTAAAAGGTCCTCCATGCCACAAGTCAAGTAGTAGGTCAGGTTAGAAACATAACTAGAAGGTAATGGATGGGTGGAGATAGTGAATGATAAAACCAAAACTAGCAAGCCAAATCATGGTGGGAATGACTACCTCTATTCTCCCTAAGGAGGGTAAAACCAATGAGTGTAGATCAAGAACTTCCAGGTCTAAATAGGGACATCCATACATAATATAAATACATCCAAGTCCATATATCTATATGACCGCCAGATCATGACACTAAATGCTAATACATGTCACAAGAATGAGTATAAGAGCAATGATAACCATAACACAAGATAATATAAGTTGAGTCATAACATGTAAATAATCCATCTGAAACAACATCTGTCCAATGAGAAAACACTGATGCAAATCTGGGCACCACTAATTGCTCTACAAATGGCTAAATGACTACATCAGTCCTCAAATATAAGTGTCCTGAGACTCAGTCATGGCATGGGAGAGTACTATAGTTCATCAATTAGACAATGATCCATCATAAATGCTCATCTCAGCATCTGGCTGAAAAATGTACTGGAATCTAAAAAATAGAATATGGTAGCCTAGATACTATATATGTGATAGCAAATCCATTGAAGATCCTCATTGCCTGGTTGACAATTATCTTGATTTAGATTTTGATCATAACTCTGAAGAAGAATAAAATTTTGAAAACAATACGACTTCTTCCGAGAGGCAATCATGTCATCATTATATGGTTGAAGAGCAAACTTGTAAGGGTAATAGGGAAACTGAATCTGAACATCTTGATATTTTTCCTTATCTAATGAGTGATAATAATGGATAATTTAAAGAAGAACAATCACATGATGATGATACGGTTGTAATTGAACTTGATCAACAACATTACACTGAGGATCCTTGTCCTAATGATATCGATAGAATCCTTCATCCAATCCTTAATCAAAATATGTTGGTTCAATATGTGGGTATTGAATTTGTTTTGAATATTGAAATCATTCCTAGAATTAAATTGAAATATTTTCCCTCTCATCAAATTCTGATATCAGTTATTCCAAGTCTAAGAGAATATTTTCAATCCACCCTCTCGTCTCAACTTTTCGAGTCTTCTTGTATGGGCTTGTCTTCTAATCAAATTTTTACTTTCGAAATTTTTAGTCAAGAGTTTGAGCATTGTCATATAATTGGATAAAAAACACTTCATGTCTCTTCTTAGTCATCTTTAATGAATAATATTTTTCAATTTGTAAACCTTTCTTATGGATGGCTAGAGAAGGTGTATAAAAAACAATTTCATCTTTTATCCATTTTAGAACAACGAGAGGGGTTAATTTCAATTTTAGTTTTATCACATTACAATGGAGAGAATAGAATTAAGTGTCTATTATAGCTTATTTTACCACTCCAGGTGAATCACACTTTGTATGGCCTTCCCCTGTCCCTCTGCAGACTCCTTAAACCCCGTGGACCATTTTTTGTCCTTTGATGTTCCCTTTACCATCCCTAAAAACATGTGAAAAATGATACACGCGACTTTTAAACCCTTAATCGCATATATACGCAGGTTTGGCCCCTAAAACCGCATACATTGGGATGTGTACAAAATCCAAATCCTTTTGGAGTTTTCCTTGACATGGATCTGACTCACTTGACTCCTGGCCTTCCCTATCCCTTGATATCACTCGGATTCAACCTTTCATTACCCCTTTAAAAAGCTATATAAGGAACTCTATGGTACATTGAAGGCATATGAGAGAATTGAGATCAAAGAAACTATAGTCCATTGTTTCTGGAACTTATGCTTGAGTCTGCATCCCTTTGTCCCTTAGAGCACTTTTGTGTTCTTCCCAAGCTTTCCTTTTGCTTGTGAGCTTGCTATCGAGAGATGGAGGATTGAGGTGGTGGAGGCCCAAGTGGGGTATTCAGTTTCTTCGGTTCGCAGATGTGCTGACAGAGGTTGTATCTATTGTAATCTCTGATTTATATTAAGAGAAATATATTTTTCCTGTCCAATAATGTGTGTTTGAATGAATATTTTATCCATGGGATGATTTCAAATGCTTATACATTATTGATTACATATGCTAGAATAGATCTAACACCATGATATATAGTATGCTTGTATTGTTTACTTGTTGTTGAGGAAGTAATTTATCAATTCAAGCTGAAGTTGGAAAGCTCAACGGGGATCTACTTCAACCATCCGGATAAGGTACGAGGTCTGATCCTTTAGTGTTAGACATTTACTTTCTATTGCATATTGGAAAGGATTGTTTTCTGGAGTCAAGTTGTCTGTTGTAGTACCCCAAGCCATAGGAATTTCTCTCCGTAACAGAATTAGCGACTCCGCTAGGGAGTTCCTAGTAGTTGTCCTTTGGGGGTTTTTCCATCGGCATTCAATGACTTTGAATTGCTCTTTCTCTCTTGTTTCTGTGTTGGGTCCGGGGGCATGTTTTCCTGGTAGTGTCTAATTGGTGTGAAGTTTGTCTCAGCTTGTCTGTTTGCCTTGATTTTTATGCACCTTTCTTCCTGTACGCGAGTTTTTAACTCACAGTCACGTATACATGCAGGTTTCTCTGCGATTTCCACGTATACACGCGGGTTTACTACGAACAATCACGTATGCCCTTAGTTTTTCCTTTTATTGGAAGTTAAATGGTTGCTGGGTGAAATTTGATGATTGCTGAGTCTCCTTTGACACTGCCTGAGTCTGTTTATACCTCTGTTTCTGACCAGGGACGTTTTTTTTAGGGTAAATGTTTTTTTTAAGAAGGTTCTTGTCATGGAATTTTTGATTTTTTGTTTGGGATTAGTGCATTAGATTTATTTTACCTTAGTGCTTTGCTTGAGTGTTGTTTGAGTGTGCTTACAGAGTCTGGGGGTTGTAGAATCATTCTTTTTCTTTTTGTATCTCATTTTATTCCAAAAAATCCAAAAATATTTGCTTATCATCATGCATTGCATTTTGCAATTTGCATTTTGCATTTTGCATTTTGCATTTTGCATTTTGCATAGTACTTGCACTAGATTTGCTTTGGAGTATTAGTCAGGATTTCATATAGGAAAGCTTGCATTCATCATTTGAAGAAAAATTGTGCATTTCACGTAGTAGCATACCCTGTTTTCATGGACACAATGCATTTGCATTGATTGTTAGGAGTGCATTTTACTTCATGTTGTGCCATAACACCATTAGTTGCACGGCCATATCCCTCTTTTGAGTAATAAAGCCAATTAAAATCAATGCTTAATTAAAATGAACTACACTCTTTTCTTTTATAGGGTGCACCAAAAAGATTAGGTTTTAGGGTCTTGGAATAGTTCATTGTGAGTAAATTCTCCAAGACCACTAAACAACAACATGTATGTGTCTGTCCAGGTGAGTGTGTGAAATCCTTGGTATAACCAGTGTTTCTCAGGATCCTCCTCTCAAAAGGGAGTTAAGCACGAGGTAGTGTGAGCGGTTATTGATTGGGATGACCCCTAGTCATAACTGAGTAGTACCAGAGATATTTCCAGGATTGTATTCGTATCTGGGGGCTCTTTCGAGAGTTTCAGGCTTTGCTACCCTGCCCATACGGTCAATCCCTCCTGCGACTGTCCGCCTGAGCATTAATTATATTGAGGTGACCTTAGTGGCCTTACCTAGGATATCGAGGGGGTACTTTGCAGGGGTTATTCTACGGGTGTCCCGTCCAGGTTGGGGTCGGACAGCACAGTCACTTTACACGTTGAAGCTGAGGGCCACAATAATTGGTTACGTACCTCTGCTTGTTGTGTATGGGAGTCTCAAGCCTCTCCTAGGTGAGACATACCTGCTTCATTCGGGAGCTCACTTATCCTGCCCTTGATTGCTTTCATTTGGATTTAGATTTTATTGCTGATTGCTCTGTGCATGATAGCTTGCCTAGGGTTTGTGTAAATAGAGAGTCTTTTCTATTTTTTGAGTCATTGTGGATTCGGGTGCAGCTCCTCGCCGTTCTCATCGTTTAGTAGGACTTCTGCCTTCTAAATCTCCTCCTCCTTTGGGAGAGAGACATAGATAGTCCAAGTGGAGTACTTCGCACATTGATTCACACACCACGGGAGACCATATAGAAGGTATTCCTAAACCACCTTCTCCCATTCAAGTGGAAGATGGGGAGTTTACTCCTATTACGATCCTTCACCTGACTTGGCTGAGTTAGGTCCCATGATTTCTGAGATAGGAACCTTTCATGATAGACCTACTCACTCTAGGGTTGATTCCCCATTGATGCATTACTGGTATGGAATGCCGGAGGATGTCGAGACTCATTTTGAACCCACGAGCACTAGTTATGGTATGTCTGGTTTTCCCACACATGATTTGGAATTTCATGTCGAATCTGAGTTCAATCCTAACACTATGCCTGGGGTCACTCTCATTCCTTACCATGCGGAGAGGTTTGGGAGCACTAGTCACATTGCACCTTCCATCCCGGTGGTGGAAGTTACATCACATATTCCTCCTAGGTCTAGGGTTAGTGATCCTATTAGGATACCAGATCCGAGACAAGTGACTATAGGGAATAGTACGTACATAATTACACAGATCCCTCCATCCTATGTCCCTAGTTCTTCAAATGTTCACCCTCCACCTCATTCACGTGGTCCTTCGGGCCGAAACGTTGCTACGAGTTATGTCTGTACTACGGTTACTAGACCGATTGTGTCTCAGCTTCATGTACCGCCTGTTGTTTCGGGAGGTCATGCTCATACTTCTAGAGGTCACATTCCTACTTTCGGAGTGTATGTTCCTACTTACAGAGTGTCTCATGGGACATCTCATGCGATGACTTATGGACCCTATTATGGGATGCAGTATGGACAGGGTTCTTCACCTTATGGGGGCGGGTATCAACAACCTACTTACTCTCCAAATTATGACTTTGTAGCTCCTAATAGTCAAGGTCCACCGCACTATGGTGCTTCCATGCCACCCTATATGGGACAAACGAGAGGAGGGCACTATGGCCAAGGCCATGGTGGTAATCAGACCTATGTGAATCAGAACTATCAGGGAGCAGTCCATCGACCTCATCATCCTAGGCTCCCTTTCCTCATGACGCTGAATCTTCCTGACTTTTCGAGATTGACGAACAATCCTGTAGCTCGTGACCCGGCTTGGCCGGCTGTCCCTACTAAGCTTCCCTCAGACATACCTAAGTTCGAGGGCAAACCGGGAGAGGATCCGAGTGAACATGTTACTACCTTTCACCTATGGTGCTCTTCAAATTCCTTACACCAAGAATCCATCCGTTTAAGGCTATTTCAACGCACCCTTACAGGGCATGCCGTGAAATGGTATATAGAGCTACCTAGGGGGGCATTCGCTTTGTTCGATGACCTAGCGATGACTTTTCTTAACCACTTCTAGCTACCAATGCGTTATGACGTTGGTACTGAACTCTTGTCGACATTTCGACAGGGTAAAGCCACATATATCTCGGATCATATCCAAGAGTGGCGTAGATAGAAGAGGTTAATTAAATCCTTTATACTGCCGGAGTTCCTCCTCGAATGGTTCCTTAAGTCGTTATTTCCATATATAGCGAAGAATGTTTCTACATCCGGAGTACAGAATGAGGAACAAGCGATTTTTAGGGCGCAGGAACTGGACTTTATTTATGCTCAGTTCGGTTTGTTATATAAGATTATTCCCAATGCTCTGTGTTCTAGTTTCAACCCCAAAGTCAACCCTGGACCACATGCCGATGGCATTGTTGGTTGTGCAAGTGTGAAACCTACAAATTCGGTTACAAAACAAGTAGCCAATTGTCAATCAACCAATCTGCTTCGGGATAAGCTACGGCTTTGTCTCAACCCGCCCAAACGGCGAGTGTACTTTCAGTGCAATCGTTAGACTAGAAGGGTAACCAGCAGCCCGAACGGAATAGAAAAAAGGGTAACAATAATCGTAAGGGTGGGAATAAGAATGAGAATGCTAATAATAATGACAAGAATGGCTATAATGCTGGGGGAGATAAGCAAGCTAAACGTAAGGTTAATTTCCCTTGCAATTTATGTAAGGACGATCACCTCACTTACTTGTGCCCTCGTATTGATGAAGCCTCGAGATTCTTGGCACAAGGCCCAGTTGTGCTAACTAACCCTTTACCTCACAACCAAAATATGAACTCAAGGACCCATGATTAGTATGGTGGTGATCAAGATCCATCAGAGGGTAGTGGTCGTGGTTGCATTAACATGGTACGTGCTGCAAAAGTTGTGACCTGTGAGAAAGACTATGGTTCATCACAACCCAGCCTAGGAAAAGAACATGATCCACCAGGGTCCCCTTTGTGTATTGGGAAACCTATGGATAAACCTGAAGTTGCGCCTCGCATTCCTAAGGGAGTCCTTAAGAGTTCGGGGCACAATCCTAATGCCCGAGCCGCCCAGAACTATTCAGTTGTCAAGAATTTGGGCCACACTCCTTGTGCGATGTCTGCATTGGAAGTGCATTAGAGTTGTCCTTCGCAAAGGAAGGCATTGCTTTCTGCCCTTGGTGTGAATGATGATGATTCTTCCTTCGTGATTAAATTTGAAACCATAGGACTTCAGCCTTGCTTGCCTTACTATGTGTATCTTTTGATTCACGTAGAATGTCTTAATATGACCATCAAGTGCACCATGATTGATGAAGGCACTACCGTTTCTATGATGTCTTTATCATGTTGGAAGGGTTTAGGTTCCCCTGAGCTGTCTAAATCAGCGACCATGTTAACTACTTTCGATGGGAGATCATTTAGGCCGCACGACATCCTTCCTTCCCTTAAAGTCCATTTGGGAGGGAAGACCATTGCGATAGAGGTCAAGGTGGTTGATGCGCCCCTCGACTACAATCTCTTGCTGGGAAGGAATTGGATGTATAGTATGCAATCCATTGCTTCTTCCCTATTTCGCGTTGTATGCTTTCCATTTAACGGGAAGATAGTCACGATTGATCAAACGACATTCAAGAATCCGTCTGTTACCGCATCTTCAGGAGCTTCGAACCTGATCATTGAACACTCTCAACCGGCAACTGGGAGTGTGGGTGTAGGCATGTATCCATCCCTCATGGGAAGCTTTAGTTGTCCTGCACCGATTCTTATGATAGGGTCTAGTTCCGGTGAGGCTTCGACATCTATGAGATCAGTGTTTTTTCACACAAGTCATATGGAAGATCCTTGGGTTCTTCCTACACCGAGTACTCTGAGTGAGCCCATCATGACGGACGTGCCGTTTCCTGCAACTATGATAGCTTATCAAGCTAATCTCAAGTGTGTTGCAGAGCCTATTCCTTCATCTTTGCGGATGGAGGAGGAGGACCCTTATGTGTTGCCGGAATGGGAAGTGCAGTCTTCTTACGCACACCACTGCCTTGATACGGTTTTCCCTTCAGATGAAGCGATTATTGAGGCTATGTCGGGAGTTGAGCCACCCTGGGAGGAACTCCATCATAGATCTTAGTTTCTTCCCGAGCTTAACCACTTGGAGCATGAGGACTTTAGGGCGGTTCTTAGTGAGAGAGTTGGTAGTCCTATGGTTCCATTAAGCTCTCCTGGTTCGATGGCTAATGGAAACATGACAAACATATCTTCAACGATTCTTATCAATATCTCTCGTGATCTTGGTAGGATAGAGAATGTCTATATTGGGGCGGAATGTTCCCATGCTGAGATTCAAGAATACACCGAGCTATTTAAGGAATTTTGTGACATCTTTTCTTGGTATTACGACGAAATGCCAGGTATCGACCCTCATATTGTCGAGCAGGAGATTAAGACTTATCCCAACACTAAGCCTGCTCGACAATGCTTGCGTGTGGTGAATCCTAGGAAAGCACCCGTGATTAAGGTAGATATAGAGAAACTGTTAAAAGCCGGTTTTATCTATCTCATTCCCTTGATGGAGTGGGTTTCAAACCCCATTCCGGTGGATAAGAAGCAGGGAGCGATCCACATATGTACTGATTTTTGTGATTTGAATCATGCCTGTCCTAAGGACAATTTCCCCACACCATTTATTGATTAGATTTCGGATGAGTGTGCGGGTAGAGAGGTTTTTTCCTTTATGGATGGATTTTTTGGATATAATCATATACAAATTAAACCTAAGGACCAACATAAGACTGCATTTATTTGTCCTTGGGGAACTTTTGCATATTGAAAAATGCCTTTCGACCTTAAAAATGCAAGAGCTACATTTCAGCGGGCAATGACCTTGATCTTCCACGATCTCAAGTCGATTATCGAAGTATTTTTGGATGACCTTGCTGCTCATTCTCGTATGAGAATGCATCATCCCTATCACTTGAGATTGGTATTCGAAATATGTCGGCATTATTTGGTTAGGTTAAATCCTCATAAGTGCATCTTTTGTGTGAAGTCAGGTTGTTTGTTAGGATTCATCATTTCTAAAGAGGGTATAAGAGTCGACCCTTTGAAGGTTGAGGCAATACTTCAGTTGTCTCCCCCAAAGAATATTCGTCATCTTCAATGTTTGCAAGGCATGGAAAACTTATTACGGAGATTTGTTATCAAATTTGCCAATTTGACTAGAGGCTTCATGCGTCTATTGAAGAAGGACACCACCTTTTGTTGGGATGAGCAAGCCCATGAGTCCTTTGATGCATTCAAGTAATCCCTAGCATCGGCCCCGGTGATTAGTCCCCCAGACTATAGCTGTGATTTTCTACTTTATGTGGCCGCGTCCATGGAGACGATTGGTATGGTTTTGGTTCAAGAGGATGAGGAGCTCCAAGAGCATGTCATATACTATCTGAGCTAGAACCTTATTGACGCAGAAATTCATTATTCTCATGTCGAGAAGCTTGCTTTAGCTACCATACATGCGGTTCAACAGTTGAGACATTATATTCTCCTTCGCCAGACCTTAGTTGTAGCACATGTCAATCCGTTTCAATTCCTCCTCACTCGAAGGATGATTCGGGGAAAATATAATAAATGGATTGTCATTCTGCAAGAATTCGATCTCGAATTTTTTTTGGCAAAATTGAAGAAGTCTTTAATTTTTGCAGAGCTTATATCAGATTTCCCGAGTGAGGCCGAGGAGTTGGTTTGTGAAGATACATTTGTCGATGAACACATCTTCTTAATATGAACTTTAGACCCATGGTATGGGGATATCATAATATATTTACAAACATTGAAGGTCCCTACTCACCTCTCACGGGATGAATGATGACGGTTACGTCACGTGTCTAAGAACTACCTCATAGTGGATAACACTTTGTACCGCCGTGGGGTAGATTCCATTTTACAATGTTGTTTAAGTCATGAAGAGGCTGAAGTAGTGCTGAATGATTTCCACGGAGGGGCGTGTGGTGGTCATTTATCTAGGATTTCTATAGCTCAAAAGATCTTAAGAGCTGGTTATTTCTAGTCGTCGATCTTTAAGGATTGTGTAGAAGCGGTCAAGAGATGCCACCCATGCCAGGTGTTCACACGTAATATGCGCTTGAAACCTGCCCCGTTACATCCCATTATCACATTCGGTCCCTTCACTAAGTGGGGGCTCTATTTTATGGATTGCAACCCAGCTTCGGCTAGGGGACATCATCATATCATAGTGGCTGTTGATTACTTCACGAAATGGGCTGAGGCTATGCCTACAGTTAACTCTGACAGTGAGACAGCCGCCCACTTCGTATTCAACCAAATTATTACTCGGTTTAGAATTTCGAAAGAGATGGTCACTGACCATGGCTCGCACTTTCAAAACCGTATGATGGAAGAGTTGGCATCAAAGTTAGGGTACAAGCAAGAGCATTCCTCCTCTTACTACCCTCAAGAGAATGGACAGGTAGAAGCAGTGAATAAATCACTCAAATCCATTCTCCAATGAATCATCGTGCAAAGCAAGAATAATTGGCACATCGTGTTATAGCCTGCTTTGTGGGCATATAGAACCGTTGTTAAGACTGCCATGGGTTTTTCTCCATATCAACTTGTACATGGAGTGGAGTCGATATTGCCGGTTGAATGCGAGATTCATTCTTTGAAGCTAGCTGTAGAACTCTTACCAGACACTTCACCATTGGAGGAGTGTTTGGTCCACCTTGAGCAACTTGATGAGCAGCGTCAGGATGCCTTGGTGGCTCTAGAGGTAAATAAACATCGCGTAAAGGTCCAGTACGATAAGTCTGTCCATCCAAGGAGGTTTAGTGAGGGAGACTTGGTCCTTTTATGGGACCAACCGAAAGAACCCTTGGGGGGCAGGAAAATTTAATCCCATGTGGCATGGTCCTTACGTGGTCAAACGTGTGTTAGAGAAGGGTGCTTATGAGTTAGTGGATTACAAGGGAATAGCCTTGGTGGAGCCTAGAAATGGGCTCTATCTCAAGAAGTACTATGCATGATTTTCAGCCAAGGCTGGTTATTGTATATTATTGTATAGTTTTGCATAGTTAGGTCTTTTTATTATAGTGATCGGGTTTGTGATTAGTTTCTGTTTCTTTTTACAGATGTCAATGGAATCTTCCACCTACATAGGATTCATGGATGGTGCGAGCCGTCACACTCAACACTCAGCCTCTATTTCTTGGGTGATTTATACTCCAATGGGTCAGGTACTGTCTTTAGGAGGCATATGTTTGCGGCCATCTTCCAACAATGTTGTTGAATATAGTGTCGTTATTGAGCTTCTACGGGATGCCATTTCACATGGTGTTCTCTCTCTTGAGGTACATCTTGATTCAGAGTTAGTAGTGTCACAGCTTAATGGTTTGTACCATGTTAGAGATCCGACGTTATTAAGAATATTCTTACGTGTGAGATTATTAGAACGATAATTTGACAATATAAAATAAATACACATTCCAACAAATAATAATCAAGTTGCTGAGTCATATGCTAACTACATGTTAGATTGGCATTTGTTTCATACACAATAAATTCATCACAAACACAATTTTTACACATGTAAATAAATAAATTGATCACCATAAAAAAAATTATATAAACATCCAAAATGTGGTAATACATAGTGTCATGATACAAAAATGGGGCTCTCGAGCCACCAACATATAATACACAGTAGTACAAAATGTATAGACTCCCAGGTATCTAATCCTGTGGAGGAGGAGGGGGGTTGTGATCATGGAAGGTCACTACGGCTCTAGCTAGCCATCGGAATAATCGCACCCATGCTCATGGTACACCTACCACCTGGCGCTACATAGCCTCAGGCAAGTCCTCGACTTGCACCATGGGAACCCTGTGTGTTAGCCTCACAAAATTGGTATGAATGCTCTGGAGCGTTCGCTCCACATCCACAACCGTGATATCATCTTCTCTTCCCCTCCATCTGTGACGAGGGAAGCCTTCCAGCCGCCGTGGTCCCACATCTGCATAGAAATGGTAGATGTCACTAGGTATTGTCACACAAAAATGTCTTTTGATTCCATATAATCAGAAAACACACAAAAAAAAAAAACTCAAAAATTAAAAGAGAGGGTCGAGATTCGTTACCTATATCGCCATATGTCGATCCTGGTGGTAGCAGCATGTCCGGGTCCCCCCAAAAATCTATCCCCGCATAGGGGTAGTTATCGATGGCAACTATCTGTCATCGCCACCATGGAAAGAAGTCATCTGGATAGGGGTTGGCCACCCTACCTCCCCTCAGTCTGCGCATTGCATCTGCCCAACGCCGTTGGGCCAGATCTTGAACCCCGTGAAGAGGAACGTCAACTCTGGGGCTCAATCCTAGAACACTCTCGAATAAAAATGTGCTCAATATACTGCTGAACCCAAAGTTTCACACTCTACCTACCTTACACTCACTGAGCTGATGTTTCATGTTGCTCAGTAGTGTAGTGCTCCAGTCATAAATTGTGGGTCTCATGCACTCCACTGCATAGAACATTAGAGGCCACGAGGCCTGGTGGAGTGATGCCAAGCCTTCTATCCTACCCAATGTCAATAGTATGTCCTTTAGTCCCAGCACTTGTATAGCGTTGGTAGGGACCTGACTCCCCACCTTCTCTATGTCTAGATAGTAGTACACCACAATGTACTCATCGATAGTCAGGCCACCTCCTGTCCCACCACGAGAATGAAGGTTCACTACTTCTCCCCGTCGGGAAAGCCCGGTAATGAAGTATATGTCCTCCACCTCTATAGTGAGGGGCATCCCATCTATCTGGAAGGACTCAGAGTCTGGATGCTAGTAATCCACCAACATCTGCAATAGTCTTGGTTTGGCTCTCAAGCCACCAAGACACCAAAACTTATAGAGTCCACATGCACATAGAGCTTGTTGAGCCATTAGATCGACCCTTACTGCCTCCTCTACCTCACCATGTTCATGCTCTCTCCACTCTAGGACCATCCTGCATAAGAAATTGCAAATTTTCCCATTAGATTACTTAAAAAACCTTATGCGTGGCCCCATACATGACTGTTTTCCAAACAGCCGCGTATGTACGCGACTATGGGGGCATTTTCTGCGTATATCCAGCCCTATACGCGGAAAAACCCTCGATTTTCACGTGGGCCACAGCGCCCTTTTTAGTTTGGCCTAGAAAACTCAAATGACCATGGAATTTGATAAAAATTGCATCTAAATGGAAGAGAAGAGCATGGGTCAGTACCTGGAAGAAACGGTAGTGGATTCCACCGGCTGGTTCTCTTGGAATTCACTGTTGAAAATCTGAGCTTAAATGGGTAAAAATTTCAAATGTTTTATAATATTTTGAATTGTTTACTATTTATAGAAATTTTGAAAATTTTTGAAAATTTTTACCCCTTTTCCTATAGTTTCGACAATTTCTAATCATTTTGGATCGTTTTTTACCTAACTCATGGTGTAGGAAGCCTTTTTCAGTGTCGTTTCAGCCGTTGGATTGACCCGTTCGTGTCGATCTCAAGTATCATGTCTAAACTGGCATACAGGTTAGGTTTAATCACCATTTGCATTTTGCATGACCTTATGACCATTTCATCATAACCTTAGGTACGAACCCACTCTATTATGTCACGGAACCTTCTTGCTGTTTTAGAAGTGGCATGATATGAGTGGTAGAGCTTCACCTTACATGGGTACCCAAGTTAGCGCCTTATTTTCATTTGGTGCCCATGCTGACGTTTTCTCCTTTAGGGTGTGGGAGTCTGTTGTATAGTACTACCATGACATTTTGCGAGAGCCTCATACTCCTCTTCATCTTTTGCTGGCCTATTTCCCTCAGGACTCCCTCATGTCAAGATGTGTGTTGGCTATCATGGGCAGACTTGGGTTTACTGTATTTAACCAACAACACCCCTAGCACACTGGCCCTTTCGGCGACAGACCGTGAAGCGGTCTGAATTCTCACCCGAAGTGATTCTAATGGGTTGGCCAAGGACTCAAGCGTCTTGGACCAGGTTCTGTGGCATCCTATTTGTGACTCGTAGCTCTGCTAGCCGTGAGGCCTCTCTCTCTGCGCATCGCATGACCCTTCTTCTCACATCGCACAATCTCCTCGTCTCGCAGCTCTTCTAACCACGAGATCCTTCCTCTCTTTTCCTGTTGCGCGGTCCCTCTCCACGTCATGAAACTTCCACTGACTCATGATGACTCCAGCCTTATCGCATCGCCACGCACCAAGCGACATGTAACATTCTTCCCAATGCTAAGTCCTTAACCTACAGTATCGTGCACCACAGCTCCTCTGCCGGTGCGGTATCGCCTCCCTGCGATATCCTACTCCCGTGGCTCAGCGCACTTAGCGTTGTTCATGTCGACTTGTAAGATTCAACATACCAGACTGTTTAACACTGTGAATAGTGATTGTTTCAAGCAAAGCATAAATGAACCCGCATACAACATGCCAAAAGGCTTCAACTTATGTCTATCCTTCTATATTGCTGTGAACTGAACGATGCATTCCTACATTCAACTGTAAACAAGGCTCATATAATAACTAACAGATGAAACAAATAAACACAACACATGAATCAATCGCATAACACTTGATTTTAACGTGGTTCACCTCCAGGATGGAAGTTACGTCCACAGAACTGTGTTTCTATTATATCTCAGGGGAAGGTAAACACAGTTCTGCTGCACCGCATATGCAGCTTGAGATCTTCTAGGTAACTCCGCACATAGCCTGGAGCCCTTCTCTCTTAGATCTCTTCTCTATCTCTATATTGTCTCTCTTACAATATACTCTTCCCTCTCTGTTAATCCCTGCGGATTGTTACAATACAAAATAACAGTAAGCTAACAGACTACTGATGATCTGACTAGCTGGATGGCCTAAAATGCCCAAAATGCCAACCTTTTACAATACAAAATAACAGTAAGCTAACAGACTACTGATGATCTGACTAGCTGGATGGCCTAAAATGCCCAAAATGCCAACCTTTTACAATACAAAATACATCCCTTTATAGGCGGCCCGAAGGTCTCGCCATTACAACACTGTGGGCATGTCCCAACAGTAACCCAAACCCTAACTAGTGACAGTCGGCGTATGTCTACTTTGAGGTAGCCGCTATCCGTCACACCACAGCTCTCTGTAGTCTTCCATGCTTCCCGGTGCTAACCATGGGTACTATGCACCGCTTCCCTTCACCACAGCTTCCTGCAGTCTTCCATGCTTCCCAGCGCTGACCATGGGTACCGGCGCTGCTTCCCACTGTCCTTTGTCTTCAATACCTCAGCCTCGTTGCTCCTTTTCCTTTATGAGGGTAGCTGAGCCCTCCTATCGTCCACCGCTGCCTTCGATGCAGTGGGTGAGCTCTCTCTTATCGACCACTCAGGTACCGTCGTCTTCCTTGAATTCTATGTCTTCCATGGTCACGGTTTCCGGCTCTGATATGTAGCTAGAAACCTGCTACGGCGTCGTAGCTCTACCTCTTATATCTCCACCAAAACTGTCTGTCCATCAAAATAGCAGCTTCTTCTATAGCTGCAGGACCCTACTCCAACAGTCCCCTAACACTTACTTGTGGCTCATCCCCGAGCCACTACCAGTGGGCTTCTCCTGCTATAGCTTCTCCCTAGCTTCCTGTGAAGTCCGTTGCAACTTATCACGAAGTCCTGCGACTTCGTCCTGCATAGCTTCGACACGCTCTTTTTTAGTTTCTGTAACTTAGTTCAATGGGTTCTCTTATATTTCCTTCCCTTAGTTATGCTCTCGCTCTCGTCGCTCCTGAGACCTTTTAAAGTTCTACAGGTCTTGAGAAGTCTTCCACAAATATCCTTTCCTTTTTTTATGGGTTAGAACTTTTATCACAATCAAAATCTGTATCTTCCAGCCTTCTCAAACATTTCATTCAATATGGAGCCTACTTATGTGAAAGGTATACAAACCAGGAATTCTATTCCGAGAACAAGCCTTTGTCTGCATCTTGAAGTTCTGCTTGTTCGGTTTGTTTTCACTTTCACTTTTCTTCTCAGCAACTCGCTCCAGGTATTCACGCTGCTTGGGTTCTGCATATTTTCATTCCTAACCTTTGGAACCTCTTGTTCTTCTCTTAGCTCATGAGATAGGTCATCTTCCTTCTCCCGTTGCTTCCTTTTTCTCATTTTTACTTTCTTCCTAGCGGGAGATTTCTTCTCATCATTCTGCCGCTCTACTTTCTTATCTTCAGTGATCGGCTCGGCTTTCTTCTTCTCTTTAGCAGAGATTTTGATGACATCTTCTACATCCTGTGCTTGATTCCTCATCCTTGGAAATTGTCTTACCTGTGATATTCCTAATTTCACAACCCTGGGTGGCGTCGTCATAGCGGACACACGGCCACTAGGGTCGAAACATCTCAGCATGTCTTCTAAAGGTTCCTCCTCGAACAGAACCCACTCGGTGTAAAACGCTGGGCGTGTAATGGCTTCGAACTCTGGGAATCACAGCACTCTGTAACGGGGTGAACTCTTCACAGGGAACTCTTAACAGCTTACTCTATAGCTCTCGGGTTTTTGCAAGTGTAACCCTCTCGAATGAACAATTTCTGCTTTTATGCCGAAGGCAACAATCCCAAACACAACGGTCATCTAGACTGAATCTATCGGTCGTAATGATTAAAATGGACGAGACCACACCCATCATCCGATCCTCAATAAATGCTGAAATTCGATCACACTTCCCTCGAAGCGTGTGTACGGGAGCCGGTCTCGTCAAAGATTTGCCAAATCTGGAAACTTAATTATGCTGCTTCCAAATCTACGATAAGGTATATCGATCATTTCCTCATTAACTGCCTGTCAAAAGGTGACTTGACTGGCCCTCTGTCGGTTGCAAAACTAGATACGTGGCACAGGGAAACATTGCATTGCTGCGCTAAAACACCACCTCACCTGCGCAAACAAACAAGCGTTTTTTTTTTTCCTCACAAGCCATTGATGACTTGTGCAAAATGAACAGACCTTATGCGATTCCTCATACTTATAATACCTGCCGGTGTAGACTAGTTCCCAGTGCGATGCCTCCTTTCAACTACACTGGACATTTGCACCACCATAAACTGGCTAAGCTAGGGCTGAGAGGTGGGGTGGCTATGACTATAGAGCTTAAGCCTACTGCCATTAATCAATGTGGGAAGAAGCTCCCCATTCAGCTGGCTGAGCTGAACAGCACCTCCCTCTGTAACTTGTTGTATCTGATATGGCCCCAGCCAATGCATCTTGAACTTCCCTGGAAACTTAATGAATTTACTGTCATAGAGGAGTAACAGGTCTCCAATCTGGAAAGTCTTGCTCTTAACGTGCCTGTCATGCCAAGTTTTTTCTCGTGCCTTCTGCACTTTCTGATGGAATCCGGTGATGAATCTGTCTTCCTCTAAGGCAAGCAATTGTGCTAGCCTTTCCTCCACTGTGTCTGTATCAGTCATCCCGGTAATCTGAGCGATTCTTAAACTGGGAAGAATATACTCCATAGGCATAACAGCCTCCTGTCCATACACCAAGCTAAAAGGTGTGTGTCCTGTAAGTTTCTTGCATGTGGTCCTATACGCCCATAATACAGCGTTAACTCTGAGGTCCCAATCATTCCTTTGGCTGTTGCAGATATTAGTAAGAGCGTTTTCTAAAATCTTATTAAAGGCCTCCACCGTACCATTAGCCTGTGGGTGGTAGGGGGTGCTCTTATGGTGTTGAATCTGGAATTCTTCTGTCAAGGCCTCAATGGTGTGGTTCAAGAAATGTGTGCCTTGATCGCTCATCAAAATTACAGGGAATCCAAATCTACTGATGATGTTCTCAAAAAGGAACTGTGCGGCTGTAGCAGCATCACAATTTCTTACTGCTTTGGCCTCCGCCCATCTGGTGAGGTACTCTGTTCCGATGATAATATATCTCATGCCAGTGCGCTTTCCTGGTGGGTTGATAGGACCCATAAAGTCTATATCCCACTTGTCAAATGCGCGCAGCGTAACCTGCGGGCATAGCGGAATTTCGTCTCGTCGCGAGGGTTTTCCTACCCTCTGGCAGATATCGCAACATCTACAAAAGTCCTTGGTGTCCTTATGCAACGTAGGCCACCATAATCCTGCATCTAGGATTTTCTGCGCAGTCGGATTTCCTGCGAAATGACCTCCTGCGGTTCCTGAATGTGCCTCTCTGATAATAGCATCTTTTTCATGCGGCATCACACATCTGCGCAAAACTTCATCCGGTCCTAACTTGTATAGGTATCTTGCGATCAGGGTGAAGTCTACTACTTTAACAACCAACTGCTTCTTTTGCTGCTTAGTAAACTCATCAGGTGCCAATCCTGTAGTGAGAAAGTGAATAATATCAGCATAGTAGTCATCTGGGATCTGGATAGAAAACAACTACGCATCTGGAAAATTGTCCTCTAGGTTACTTGGCTCTTCTCCTGAGTCTATCCACGACAGATGATCAGGTCCGGCATTCAATCTTCCTGGTTTAACAATGATTTCAAAATCATACTCCTAAAAGAGGAGTAACCATCTGCAGATTCTCCCCCCTAACACTAGCTTATTGACCAGATACTTCAATGTGGAATGGTCAGTAAACATCTTGAACGAGGCACCCAATAGGTAGTGCCTGAACTTCTGTAGCGCATACACCATAGCTAGGCCTTCTCTTTCTATCGTGGTGTAATTATTTTTTGTTGTCGATAGCTTTCTACTGGAGTATGCGATAGGATGATCAATATCCCCTTCTCCTGGTTGCCTTAAGAAAACCCCTAGTGCGATGCCAGATGCATCCACATGTACATGAAATGGTTTAGTCCAGTCTGGAAATACTAGGATGGGCGCTGTAACCATCTTCTCTTTAAGTGTGTCTAGACTCTGCTGACATTCCTCATTCCATAGGAATTTTACATATTTCTTTAGCAATTTCTCCATTGGTGCTGTAATCTTTGTGTAGCCCTTGATGAACTTTCTGTAGTACCTGGTATGACCAAGTACTATCCTCAGTTGCTTGACTGAGTTGGGTGCTGAAATATTTACAATGATGGCAATCTTTGCGGGATCTACCATCAGGCCTTGTCTGCAAACAATGTGACCCAACAAAATACCAAATGGTGCACAAAATATACATTTCTTCAAGTTTAGAGAAATCTGGTACTGCCTACATTTCTCTAACATCATTATTAGATCTCCTATGTGCTTGTCAATTATTCCAAATACAGTCCAATCATCAAAATATACTTCTAGGAATTTATGGATGTATTCTTTAAATACAGGAACTACTACTCTAGAAAATATAGCTGGTGCGTTCTTAAATCCAAAGGGCATTACCGTATACTAGAACGAGCCCCATTCTGTTGCAAAGGTGGTCTTGGATTGATCTTCTGGATGTATTCTGATCTGATGGTAGCCTGAAAAGCCATCAGTGAAGGAGTAGACCTCCTGTACTCCCACGTTGTCTAATACCTCACCAGTGAACGGTGTCGGAAATGGATCGTGAAGCGATGCATCGTTGAGCTTGTGCAGATTGACACAGATCCTGATGTCTCCTTTGGTTTTCTTATCTTGTACGACCATGGGGCTAACCCATTCGCTTTCTTCTACAGGCTCAATGATGCCTGCTGCTAGCATCTTATCGATCTCATCCTTTACTTTTTCTTTATACCGTGGATTTAATCTATATGGGTGATGTTTGACTGGTCTAGCATCCTCCTTCAATGGTATCCTCATGACTCCCGGGTCTCCGACTATTCCCTTCATCTCTGTGAACTTGGTGGGAAATAGGTCCTGATAGTCATGTAACAAGTCTGCAATCTGTCTGACTGTTTCATCGTTCCAATAGTCTCCAATAGAGGCAAACTTAGGTTCTGTGTCTGTGCCATTATTGATTTTCTTAATCTTGATGGGCTCTGTGATTGCTGGAATTTCTAACTGTGGTCCCTCAACATCGTGAGTGCCTTCTGACTCCAAAATGTTGGTGTCGCGAGGATCCTCATCCTTTTCCTCTGGTTCAGCTGCAAAATTATAACACTCTAACGCCTCTTTTAGCTGGATAGCCCACTCAGGTTGAGCTGACACTGATATGGTACAATCTTCAAATATCTTACTCTTTATTACTTGTAGGGCCTGATCAACACTTGGATACTCAGATTCAAAAGCGAAGGTGAGTAGGAAGTTGTCTATCATAAGTGGCCATGTAGTTGTTCCCTTGCACAGTTCAGTCTCTGTATACCAGTTCCTTGGAACTGTATCCAAAGTATGAATGAATCGGTGAACCCATTCATCCTCGGGAATGTCCGACCAATTCTGTTCGCATGTCTGAATGTGTGATCTGGGGTCACTCTCTCCTATGTATTTCTGCTGGACATACCCTCTGTCGTCAGAAAATATGATCACCATGAATCTCTTAATATCATCCCATGATGCGATGTTCTCTTTATGTGCATACCACCATCTTGCAGGTGTGGCTCGTACTGCAAGGTCCATAGCTGCGATCCTCTGCTCGTGAGGAATCTGTTGTTCAAACTGCTCGAGAAAGTCCTGGATATCTGTTAGACCATGAAACGATGGAATCTCATTGATCTCTACGCCAATCCATCGCAGTGACTTAGTCAAGTACACGCATCTGCGCGCTGAGACTTCGTGAAGTCTGTGCTGCCAGTTCTCTAGACCAACACCTGAATCTGATGCACATGAGCTATCGCATTGCCAACTAATATTCCCTTCTACGGTTGGATTGATGTAGTCGCTCTGGTTTGTGGCCATCTGATAGAGGCTCTCCATGTTACGCGCCTCCTCCTCTACTCGAATAGGTTCAATATATCTAGGACCCTGAAAAGGATCCAACGGTGCGATGACCCGAATCTGCTCGTCCTCAAAGGTCATTTGTCTTCTCTTTAGGTCGATAACGGCCATGTTACCGATCGCCCAATCAATTCCTAGTAGTACTGGATACAGTCTACTATCACCAATGATTTCTATAACTTCAAAGTCCGCAAAGCTGCGAACTTCGTCAATGTCAACTGGCACCTGCGGTAACCGACCCAGGGGTGACACCCACTGCTGATTAGATAATATCATATGGATAGGCGATCTGATTAACTTAGGGCTACCCATCTGTTGCCATGTCTGCTTAGTCAGAACATTTACATCTGATCCCAGATCTAGGATCACCTCATCCATTTCAAATTCTCCAACCTGCGCTGTGAGTCGCATCTCTCTTCCCGTTCTTGTATGTCCTGTAATATTATGAACAGCACGCTGTGTACTGCTCACAGAAGAAGATGGCTGAGACTGATCTATAATGCGCTGAAGTTCCGTGATAGCTTGCTCATTTCTTACAAGTTTTAGACAACTCCGCAGGAAGGAATGTACACTTCCTGTCATCTCATCCTCATCGCATCTTCCCGATGTGGTAGCCTGCGATGTCTGCACAAGGCTATCGCCACAAGGTGCTTGCTGCGGTATGCCCCTAGACGACGGTATCTACGATCCTGATTGTGTAGGGTCATCAAAGAAAGCCTTAGCTTCCTGAAATGTCTGTTTGTTCTTCTTCAGGTCGAGTGGTGTTGCTTTATTAGGAGCTCTGCGTACCCACTCCTGACCTGTGTTCTTTTCAGTCTCCTACGATGTCCCACTGGTAGAAACACCGCTGCGAGTCACAATATTGACTCTTGGTTCTGGTTCTTCCTGCTCAGCAGCGATAAGCTGGATGTTCTGGTGTACTGTTGGCTTAGGTTCTCTGATCTTAGCTATCAAGGTAGGACACGCCTCTATAGTATGATCATAATATTTACAATAGTTGCATGTGGTAGTAGGGCTCTGACAGTCCCTAGCATAATGTCCTACAACTCCGCAGTTGTAATAAGTAACTGGTCCACGACCACGGCCAAAACCTTCTCCCCTGCCGAAGCCTTCTCCTCATGCAAAGCCTCCTCCACGGCCTCGTCCTCTGAATCCTCCTCCACGGCCTCCATAAGCCGGATCATGTTGTGGTCCTGCTGCTGGACCTTGTGTCTATGACTGGACTCTGTACAAGTCTTTCTTTGCTCCAACCATGAGATCATAGGCTCTGCAATCGTGTTCATCATGGCATACAGACTTGCAGAAGACGCAGTATAAGTTCTTAGGTGTCTGTACGTACTTCTGAAGTAGAGGGAAGTGGTGAGGTAGATGTCCTCGTGTTTTGCATATTTCACACCACGGTCCGTGGGTCTGTGGTAAGGGGTTAGGAGCCCCTATTGCTATATATTCTACAAAAATCGGGCAGTCATCTTTGGTATGGCCTTGTGCTTTACATTTTACACACCATATGTCTTGTGCAACCTCTTTCCCTTTCTTAAGCTCATGCAACTGTAGCGTAAGATTAGCCAACTGATTTTGTAAGGTTGCCATGCCTGTACTGCTCTCAACTAGAGGTGAAGCCTCTAGTTTCATCGCCATCTCCGTCATCCTGCGTCTGGAGTTTCTGCTGCATTAATAGCAGTCTAATGTGAGGGAGCAGCGCTGCAATAAACCATTCCTTATGCTGCTCCGGCGCAAACTCAAAACTGACTTGGTCGATAAGGGCTTTGAATTTCTGATCAAAGTCCCACACCGACTCTGTTGGTAACTGCTTGATGTCTTTGAGTTCTGTAATGCACTGTGACTCAGACTTAGGTTTCTTAAACTCTTTAATCATGGCGGTCTTGACCTGGACAAGTGTTCTGGGTACTTTGGTATGCTTTATATACCATGTTAAGGCTCGGTCTCTTAGTGTGGTGACCAACTGTACAAGTTTAAGGTTATCGTCATTGATTTCTTTAATGGTCCACATGGCTTCACATAGAAACCAATGCTGCTCTGGGTCTTCTGCCCCTATTCCCTTAAATATAGGTAGCTTCATATCATCCCCCATTCTATTTCTACGTTGTGGATGTTGATTTACTGTATTACTACCACTCGACGGTGTAGGTGGAGGTGATGTAGCGGTGGTAGGTACCGTCTGTGAGCTACTGGATGGAGTTCCTACGGGATTGTTCTGAGTCCCTGTCTGTTTCTGTGGGGTGTAAGGGTGGTAAGGGATACCCCCCTTTGTTCCTTCTGTGGTACTATGACTCTGCTGTCTAGTACTATCTGAACTGTCTTCAAATATTGGAGATCTGAAATCTACTTTATACTTATTTCCACTACGTGTTCGTCCAATGTCATCAAAATCACTTTCAAATTCTTGTGACATTACTATTTCTACTTATTCATCTCAAACTAGATCCATTGTTCCTTTTTCATGTAATAGCATCTTAATGGACAATTTTAAAGATCTTAGGTACTTACCACGATATCCTTTGAAGAAATAGCGCTCAGCCTCGCTGAAGCTTTTCCTCTGGTCAACTGCAAACTCTGTGACGAAGCCTTCTAGAACACTCGCAAGCCAGAAGTCTACTGCCCTCGTGATAGGATTATCAAGGTTCTTCACGGTCTGAATCAGCTCCGGTGTCCAGACAATGTCTCTTTTCTTTTTGAATATGCTTGTATCAGTTAAATTTGATAACCAGTCATAAAGCTCGTTCCCAAAGGTCGCAAAAAATATCGCATGCAGGTCTGTAATGATATGTTTTTGTAACCAGTCCTCTGTACTCAGTCTAGGAATCTTGTTCTCTCGTTCAGCAAACTCTTTCTGGTTAGACCAAACACACTCATTGAGTTTGTCTCTCGTAGGACGCCACCAGAACATCAGCGCTCTGTTTGTTCAAAGCCGGCAACGGAACCATTTGTTGGTTGTCATGGGCAGACCCGGGTTTACTGTATTTAACCAACAACACCCCTAGCTCACTGGCCCTTTCGGCTACAGACCGCGAAGCGGCCTGAAGTCTCACCTGAAGTGATTCTAATGGGTTGGCCAAGGACTCAAGCATCTTGGACCAGGTTCTGTGGCATCCTATTTGCGACTCACAGCTCTGCTAGCCGCGAGGCCTCTCTCTCTACACGTCGTGCGACCCTTCTGCTCACGTCGCACAATCTCCTCGTCTCGAAGCTCTTCTAACCGTGAGATCCTTCCTCTCTTTTCCTTTCACATGATCCCTCTCTGCATCGTGCAACTTCCACTGACTCACGATGACTCCAGCCTTATCGCATCACCATGCACCAGGCGACACGTAACATTCTTCCCAACGCTAAGTCCTTAACCTACGATATCGCACACCGTAGCTCCTCTGCCGGTGTGGTATCGCCTCCCTGCGATATCCTACTCCCGCGGCTCAGTGCACTTAGCGTTGTTCATGTCGACTTGCAAGACTCAACATACCAGAATGTTTAACACTGCAACTAGTGACTCTTTCAAGCAAAGCATAAATGAACCCGCATACAACATGCCAAAAGACTTCAACTTATGTCTATCCTTCTATATTGCTGTGAATTGAACGACGCATTCCTACATTCAACTGTAAACAAGGCTCATATAATAACTAACAGATGCAACAAATAAACACAACACATGAATCAATCGCATAACACTTGATTTTAACGTGGTTCACCTCCAGGATGGAAGTTACGTCCACAGAACTGTGTTTCTATTATAGCTCAAGGGAAGGTAAACACAGTTCTGCTGCACCGCATATGCAGCTTGAGATCTTCTGGGTAACTCCGCACACAACCTGGAGCCCTTCTCTCTTAGATCTCTTCTCTATCTCTATATTGTATCTCATACAATATACTCTTCCCTCTCTGTCAATCCCTGCGAATTGTTACAATACAAAATAACAGTAAGCTAACAGACTACTGAAGATCTGACTAGCTGGATGGCCTAAAATGCCCAAAATGCCAACCTTTTACAATACAAAATACATCCCTTTATAGGATGCCCGAAGGTCTCGCCATTACAACACTGTGGGCCTGTCCCAACAGTAACCCAAACCCTAACTAGTGACAGTCGGCGTATGTCTACTTTGAGGTAGCCGCTATCCGTCACACCACAGCTCTCTGTAGTCTTCCATGCTTCCCGGCACTAACCATGGGTACTATGCACCGCTTCCCTTCACCACAGCTTCCTGCAGTCTTCCATGCTTCCCAGCGCTGACCATGGGTACCGGCGCTGCTTCCCACTGTCCTTTGTCTTCAATACCTCAGCCTCGTTGCTCCTTTTCCTTTATGAGGGTAGCTGAGCCCTCCTATCGTCCACCGCTGCCTTCGATGCAGTGGGTGAGCTCTCTCTTATCGACCACTCAGGTACCGTCGTCTTCCTTGAATTCTATGTCTTCCATGGTCACGGTTTCCGGCTCTGATATGTAGCTAGAAACCTGCTACGGCGTCGTAGCTCTACCTCTTATATCTCCACCAAAACTGTCTGTCCATCAAAATAGCAGCTTCTTCTATAGCTGCAGGACCCTACTCCAACATTGTGAATGCATTATCATGAGCTTTTCCTGCCTTATTGAGCTTGATGTCGGCTTCCCTAACATTGCGTTTCAGCCATATAGCCCGAGCTTGTCTCATGTCTAGCCATAGAGAGCCATTTTTTATATCCTTTGCAGCTTGATTCCCTTTTTACCGGGAGGGGATTTTCCCCCGAGTGTCGATATCCTACACATGTATCCTTGCATTGAGCATAGGTATGTTCCACTGCTTGGAACTAGTTTGTTTTCCCTTATGACACTCATCTCCTCCTAGTCTGTAACTATAAAGCAATTTTATTCTTTTTCAAGCTTTTTAAATATTTGAAAAAGTCCAAAAAAATCAAAAAACCAAAAAGCTGGACAAGGAAAGATGTTATCTTTGGCAGCTGTCGAGTCGTGTAACCTTCGAATAGAGCACTGTATATCACATCCATTGGTTGGGTTTATAGTTTGAATTTAGGAGCTATACTCATTTATCTAAGTTTATCTCCACCGACTGGTTAAGCTTCCAGTCCCTATGGAGCCTCTGTCAATGCCTCCTATGTCACAGAGATATCCCAGTTTGTATATCAAGTCTATGCTACCTTTATTCAATCACCATGTGCCGTTATGCTCTTGTCGAAGGAAGTTGAAGCCTGAGTCGGCCATTCCTCAGTTATCTTGACTTTGCATGTCGGCCATTCCCGGTACAGTTACTGGTTCGTGCACCTTATGATCGATTCCTTCCACATTATATAGCTTTGCTGAGTACCTCGTGTTGGATGATGGGGGATGCCTTAATTCCCTCCTTCCAGCGGATTTCATCCCATCGACTTTAGATCATTTATTCTGGGATTGGAATCTAGAGTCTTTTTGAGTGCCTTGAGACTTGCAGTCATTAGTGGTAGGTTCTCTCGCCATCGACAGTCTTTGGGAATACATCAATGTCCCCTGATCGATGGATCCTCTCAAGTGTTTGACCTCAACACATTTATTCACACTTGTTAGTTTGCACTCTAGTACCTTGATTCCCATTTTCATTATCAGTGGGTGATCTCGCATCTGTTAATGGTATACATTAATGACCGATAATCAGACGATGGACTACTATGTTCGACCTCGACACCTCTATTCACATAGTAGGACATGTACTCGTAGCGGTTTGTGTAGAATACTTTCCAGATTGGTGGCATCTCTTACATGCTACCTCCTTGATTGTGCCAGTGTTCATGAGATTTCAGCTCTCGTGACTTGATTCTAGTATATGTCAGACATTTCCAACCACTATGGAGATTTTGATCTTTAGCCATTATGGAGATCATGGTCCTTTGTATATCTTCATCATTAATATTCTGATCTATGTATATTGTACGTGGTGATGACCACTTATGTGATATCTTGTATCATGCCTATTCATGGCCATTGTACTCTTATGTATCCAGGACTGCTATATGTATTTGCAGTTATATGCATAGTTGTATCATTGTACTATACTGATTGGGTGGCTGGTCTTCCATTTGGGATTCTTCATCACTCCACTTCTAGGATGGACTTATAATGTATTTCAGTCATCATATGACCCCTTTGACCTCACACATTAGGGGGCATCTATTATAGCTGATTTTACCACTCCATGTGAATCACACTTTGTATGGCCTTCCCCTGTCCCTCTGCAGACTCCTTAGACCCCGTAGACCATTTTTTGTCCTTTGATGTTCCCTTGACCATCCCTAAAAACATGTGAAAAATGATACACGTGACTTTTAAACCCTTAATCGCGTATATACGCAGGTTTGACCCCTAAAACCGCATACATTGGGATGTGTAAAAAATCCAAATCCTTTTGGAGTTTTCCTTGACATGGATCTGACTCACTTGACTCCTGGCCTTCCTTATGCCTTGAGATCACTCGGATTCGACCTTTCATTACCCCTTTGAAAAGCTATATAAGGAACTCTATGGTACATTGAAGGCATATGAGAGAATTGAGAGCAAAGAAACTATAGTCCATTGTTGCCGAAACTTATCCTTGAGTCTACATCCCTTTGTCCCTTGGAGCACTTTTGTGTTCTTCCCAAGCTTGCCTTTTGCTTGTGAGCTTGCTATCGAGAGATGGAGGATTGAGGTGGTGGAGGCCCAAGTGGGGGATTCAGTTTCTTTGGTTCGCAGACATGCCGACAGAGGTTGTATCTATTGTAATCTCTGATTTATATTAATAGAAATATCTTTTCCTGTCCAATAATGTGTGTTTGAATGAATATTTTATCCATGGGATGATTTCAAATGCTTATACATTGTTGATTATATATGCTAGAATAGATCTAACACCATGATATATAGTATGCTTGTATTGTTTACTTGTTGTTGAGGAAGTAATTTATCAATTCAAGCTGAAGTTGGAAAGCTCAATGGGGATCTACTTCAACCATCTAGAATAAGGTACGAGATTTGATCCTTTAGTGTTAGACATTTACTTTCTATTGCATATTGGAAAGGATTGATTTCTGGAGTCAAGCTGTTTGTTGTGGTATCCCAAGCCATAGGAATTTCTCTCCGTAACAGTGTCCTATGCATGAGAGGAGATAACAAAGAATTGCCTAGCAGAGCTGAATCATAACTCATATGGTATTTTTCCATCAAAAGTGAGCTCACATTATTATGATCACATCGGTACTCTGATGGATGAAGTTTGTAAAAATTAGTTCCATCCTTTGCATAATTTTATTTCACATTGTCTGTATCTATTTTTGAATATCAAGCAGCAAGTTAGAATGGTTTCAATTTTCGCTTACATTACCTCTAAACCATCTATGGCTTGTTGGGCCATTAACTGTAAAGAAAGAACAATCGATTTAGCAAGTGGTTACATTGGATCTATAATTTTACTTAGCACTTGTCTGACTGGTTATAATAGGTTAGGTAGGATTGAATAAGCTCTATGAGCAGTAGTTGAGTCTGTTTTCTATCTGTTTGATGCATGAGTCTTCTAGTTACTAGGTTTTTATTGCATTTGAATGAGTAGATTAGAATTTACTTTTCGAAACTTTGCTTTTTAGCATTTATTTTATGTCAATTTATTTCTGCACATATTTTTCTCATACATGTTGCTTTGGTATTTCTTGCTTCCATGCGTGTAGATAACAGGTTATATTTGGAGAGGAAGCAAAAAGCAGGAAGTGTTGGATTATTTGTTGTTGATGGTGCTGTGGACCAGAGATCTCTGAGGTTCTCAAGCACTCTCTTCATTAGATCACTTGTCCCAGTTGGAGCCAGATGTTATCACTAATAGATTCTGCAACTGGGCTACCATGATGCAACATATAGACTTGTCTTTTATTCTATTCAAGGCTATTTTTCACATGGGGTATTAGCATGGATCTTTACAGCTTCATCCATTCCAGATCCTTGTTCAGTGGATTTTCCTTGCCAGGACTGAGATTCATTGGTTCACTAAGATTATTTCAGTTGTTGACCTAGATCATTCCAGCAATATAGCATATCAAATGCGGTACACATAGTTGCAAATGGATCCTATTAGTTGGAGAAAGGCATATATGGTGAGATAAAGTATATGCTTCTTTGGTTTTTATTTTTCTCTATGATGTATTTCAAACACCTATGCTAGTCATGTTAGGATGATTATGGTGACCTATCCTTATATGTACTAGCGCTTTAATTTTTGTTATGATTAATCAAGGGATTTTATGTGAAGACGGTTACTCATGCCATGCTCATACAAATAGTAAACCTTAATGATTTGATGGATCCATGTGTCACTTGTCCCCATCCATATAGTTCATCCATTGTCAAATGATTATCCCATGACTCAAACTAATTGAGACTAGTGAGATTGAAGTATGTGGTTTATCCAGTGTGGTTGAATTCACAAGGTAGTTATCTGTTAGTTCTTGAAACAAGTGCTCCACCATAACAGTGTTTCTAAGCACTAAAGCATCGGAACGCATAAAAGCTATATCTAAAGGATGTAAAAGTATAAATGTTTAAAAGGTATTCAGTGGGAAAGGGGTTGAACACTCATTCTTTGTATAATGTAAGGATCATCTTCCCTCCACAGGGGTAGCTGGGAGAGGCAAACCCGTCGGGGCTATGGAATGCTCGCTGGAAGTGGGTCTAGGCCTTAGTCATTTACTAGAGCCCGGAAGGCTTCTAGGGCACCTGCTCTTGTATTTTGTCTACTATCTCTTGTGAAATGTAAAGTGTATTGAAAAGTTTAATGGTCAAAAGATGAGCACTCACTCTTTGTATTTTGTTCGACTCATTTTCCCCCGCAGGGAAACAAGGTGAGACTAGCCTGCAAAGGCTATGTCTTTGTCAATACTGGATCCCAGGAGGTTTCCAGAGCACCTTCCTTTGAAATTTGGCATGTGTTGCAAATAAGTGCAAAGAAAACTTTCTAGAGTCTAAGGGAAGCTTACCCAAGTACTTTATCCATCTATGAGACACCTCCTTCCCTTATTACTATCTGTCATACATATCATACCTTGGTTGAGTATATTGTTTATTATTCAGATAGATCACTTAGTAAAAGTCACTCAAAATTCATTCCCCTTTTCCTTAACCTTCTTCTTCCATCCTCACCCACCAGTAGCACATTGTTTACCCTTTGTAAGTATGGCATGAACAAGCAGATTTCCTAAAGCTCTTGGATTTTTCAGAAGCATAGGTATATCCTTTATTATTATTGTTGTTGTCACCATGATCATGAATAACATTGATTTAAGCTTGGTTTTGATATACACCATTGGAGCATTTATTACCCTAGATGCTTGCAGGATCATATGGATACAATTTCTCACCTTCAGTTGGGACACTTTAACCTAGTCAACCCAGTTTGACCAAGTCAAGCACAATTCCCAAGGCACTGACTCAAAAAGCGACATGATCTATATTTTTTCCAGGAATTCCCACGACCAATACTGCAGTTTTAGTTTTGAGAGTTTGGCCCCGGTTCTCCTGAAAAGTGATTATTATCACTTTATTATTGGCTAAATGATCAAATTTTATTATAGATGGCAGTATGTTTTCTTCTCCTAGAGAAGAGAAATGTTACAGAGGGTATGAGTAGTCACTTAAACCATTATTCTATGTCTCCATATCATCCATATCAGTCAGTTTTCCCCATTTCTCATCCTTGGAAAAGTTATGGTGATTTTATAGTTTCCAAAGGTTGTAGCAACAGAAAATGAACTAGGAATTTCATTGAAAAAGCCGATTTGGCCAATTGGGTCAAGGGAATGGCTTGGAAATTTGGAAGTTGATGTGTTTCAGCATACCGGGCTGTCCTCCAGTAGTGTTTATCCAACAAACATCTGGATTATTTTACCTTGGCTCAGCTAGTGAGGAAATCCCCCCAAGGGGTGCCCCCTCAACTTGGTTATTGATGTATTTCATTGTTATATCATGTATTATGAAGTTGTAAATGGGACTATGGTGAATTAATCCCCTATTGAACCCCTCCTATGTATTATCATGTCACATCTTATGTTATAATGTGACTTTCACTTTAGAGAGGCATCCTTGAGCAAAGTGCGCCCCCTCTTTTGAGTTAGTCACTTTATCCATGTATTGATCTATGTATTGTTAATCTCCACTATTGATGATGTTTTAATCTCAACCATTGGATGTAAAAGTGAGTTATGGTTTACATCTCTCTCAAACTATTTAAGAGAGGTGTCCCCCCCAATGTATTTCAGGAGCTTTGGTACCAGAATTTGAATAAAGAGATTTTGTTTGGGACTACACACATGTTTCTTGCTTAATGAATGAATGAGTTGATGAATTTCACTGCTTTTATTATACACTAATATCAATCCACCATAGTTTTTGTATCGTTCCTTATTCCCATTTTACCTGCAGGTTGAAGGAGGTGCAGGTTGAAGGAGGTGATTCTGAGAGAGGTGCATTGGTGGGGGGACTCACTCTGTTGTCGTAACTCGGTCTTGGTTATCAAGGAGTTGTAAATTTTATATGATTTCTCTTCCCTGTATGTATTTTATCTTGCATTTCCTATTTATTTCCCATACTGAATGCTTTTCCTTGGTTTGGCATGTACAACAGGGGCTCTAGGGTAAGTGGCAGAAGCAACACTTCATCAAAATCTTTCTCGGAATTCTTATTTTATCTCAATAAAGGAATTCTTCTTCATCTAGGAGGTCATAAATAATTGTTTAGGTATTTTTCTTAGGTAGGTTCTTCTCTGTTTAATTTTCTCATGCATTTCCCATCACTGATTTCACTGAAAAACCTTCATTTAGAAATAGGAAAAGTTACCAAACCAATTTGCACCAGGAACTGGAAAATTTGGTGATCTAGGTTTTGTACGGCATACCAAAAAACCCACTCTCCCTCAAAAACTTCAAGCTTGGACTCCTCCTCCCATATCCAGGCATTGGTTTCAGTTTGGGAGAAATTGCCCTTCCTTAAGCAGTCAACCAATTTCCCTTTGTTTTTGCTCGGTTTCACTTGGCAATTTTCCACTGTCAAATCATTCATCCAAGTCAGTGTGCAAGAATCCGTAATTTTCAATATCAACTACGTCCTAGGGATTTCTCAAATTATCTGCTTAAATTCCCCCAGGGACTGGGTTTGATCATTTGAACCGACACACTAAAATCCGAGATTTGCTTCAAATCTTTGTAAGCCACCTGATATTATCACTTGAGTAACATTTCCAGTCTAAAATAATCACCCTACTCAGGATCCTTAAATTGTGGCCTATCCTTAAATATATGCACTCACCTTACGTATTCTCCATCAGGAGTTTAATCTGGTGATTTGTATTAGATCGATCTGGGTCTCCCCTTTTGTCACTTTGGATTTTCTAGTGGCAAAAAGCGGAGGAATCCCTAATCGGCGTGACAACCATCCATCTTTTGGGGGTTAGGGTTTGTGTAGGTCATGGCTTTGGTTTCCTATCCCCTCGACCATCCTGTATTGGATATCTATATCAGGGAAACTACAAGATCTGTGATAACAGAATGTATCTATTAGGATGCATGGCTCAGGGACTCCTAGCCACACTTATGATGCTATGCTTTATAGAGGTGAATGCGCTTATAAGGGTTGTCCCACCTACTTATACAGGTTGAAAACGTGTTTTTCTTCTTGTGATTCTTTTACTTGTTCAATTATAAAATAGTTAATATTGTTTTAAATTTTTGAGTTTATTATATTTCTAAAAAATGTGTAAAAGGGTGAAACATTTATGTAATAGGTTGTTTTTGCAGCTCAAATAGCCCTATAAAAAAGGGTGACATCATCCCTAGGGATATTGATGTTATGTTCTAAAGGCTACTATAGTCTTGTTGTGGGTCTGGTATAATTATTTTGTAGGTCCAATTTTGAGAAAATACAAAACATTGGTGGTTGAACTAGGGGTTTTTTGAAGTAGTCAATATGGTTATTCATCAATTATTTCAGGCTCCTACATATTTGAAAGTGAAATCAGTCCCAAATCTCAACAATCATCCATTGAATCAAGTGTTCCCTAGGGAGTAATGGGTCAGTTTTGGCTGGTGAGTGATGAGAGGTGCTTTCCCTGGGATTTTAATGATTAAATTCCAAAATTTTACACAAGTTATGGTGGTTATTTTTCCTACATAAAACACATATTTCATTAAATTTGGAAATATTCTATTACAAGGACTTCATCCACATTGGTTTTTTTTGGAAATCTCTAAATACATATTCTATTAAATCTAGAAAAATCAACTCAAAGAACTATTCCATTAAATTTGGAATAATTAATCCAATGAACTACTTTCTCAATTAATATTTTTTATTTATTTCAAGTAAAACTTTAGTATTCAACTATTCAAAAGGAAATATTACATCTCAATTACAACTAGATGGATTAGATCTAAAATTTAGAACTTTTGCTAGATTGAGTTCCTTCAAAATGAGGAAAGTCATAGCCTTTGAATCCTACATAATTTATATTAATATTATTTATAGGTTGTATTAGATGTTAAGTTGATTAAATTATTTTATGACATAATATCAACATTGTATTTGTTACTACAACAATTATAAACATTGTCATAGTAATTATTTTTGTCTTTGTTATGTATGTTGTTTTATTTTTGGAAATTGGCACCACTTATAATCAAAATGAAAAAATATGTTATGACTTTAAAGTCTAAGTTTTATCCTTGAAATGATTAAAGTAAATTATGAATTAAAATAGCAACATAATTTATTATTATTGTTGTTGGCAGTGGTAGTGTATTAGAAACTAAGTTGATGAATGCTTACTTTATGAATAATAGATTAACTTGAGAAATTTCTTACCTATAAATTTATTTAATGATATTGATGTTAGTAAAGCCTCCCTTATTTATTAATATTAGATGTTTTAATAAGCAAAATCAATTATGAACTAGAATAGCATTAGCGCAATACAATTTGATTTTTTTCATATACAAGAGGAAAGGGGAAAAACCAACTAAACTAATTATTGCAAGTGTTCATTATTTATTTATGAAGCATTTGAACAATGTGTTTAATTGAAAAGAGCATATTTATAATGAAAATATAGATATCTTACAATATTTATATCATCATTAAGATTGTATATCATCTATTAATTTATGTTAGGGCACGGAGGAATCGAACCACCATCGTCCTGCTTGTAATGCAGGTGATCTTCCATTGAGATAGCACCCTTTACAACATGAGGGGAGAGGGACTGTGTTAACACCTATA